>VWZN01003770.1:272927-291013 GCA_013396955.1 Regulus satrapa | reverse complement strand
AAAAAAAAAAAAAAAGAAAAAAAGTGTAAAGTCATATCTGCAGAATAGACCATTTATTCTGAACTATCTCAGACTTGGTAGTAGTGGGAGGGAAATCCTCCTTCACATGTGCTCCTCAGCATCAGTACCCCTGAGAGGTGTCAAAGGCTTGTCTGTCAATCTGCTGGTTTATGTGCCAAGTCCTGTTTGGTCTTTCTGGTTTTTGCTTGTTAGATGTGCTGACTTGTCTGTTGGAACAGCCTCTGATCTTTCCTTAGGGCTATTCTTGACACATTCACCATTCTGCAGCCTGGGCTGCCCTCCTTGTTCCTGGTAGATCACCTTGCATTTTAACCATATTTTCATCTTTATAGAAAGTCTGGGATTTCATTTCCACACATTTCCTGTCTAGCTGGAGGCTAGAGTTACAAGCTAGAGTTATGTGCTTGCTCTGGAATTGGGATGTGCATAGATGCCTACATGTCTTTGATAGCTGAATAAAGCACATCACTGTGCCTGCTGCAGTAGGCCAAATTTGCTGTTCTCATGTATGTGTGAGTGTGCCATGGATCTGTGCATGCTTCTTCTCAGCATGAGAGCTGGGCACTTGCTGTTGACTTGTGTTCTGTTCCCTGCAAGATAACTTGACCTAGTTTTAATGGAGAGATTTTTACAACATCTGAGACTGGACAGACTATTCCATGCTGTGCCCTGTGTACATACATGTATGAATCTCAGACCACTTCCATGAGCATTTCACTGGGGTGACTGGTGGATGTGTGACAAAATGGAAAAGGTCAAAGGAAAAGGCAGAACAAGAAGCAGCTGCAAGAATATGTGCTGGAGTAAACTCACAAGATAACAACAAATTTTAAAAGATTCTATTAAAACACAATGTTAATTAAATAAAAATACCTTCTTTCCAGAAGCAAAACCAGCTTGAATGGATGATCACTAGTGAATTAAAAAAAAAACAAACAAACCAAAAACAACAACAAAAAACCCTCATGAAAATTATCCAGTGTGTCTGTTTGGAAGTATGCTGTGGGGAACATGTAACAATTACAGGTCTTTGGAAAGGTTGGTAAAAATCTGGAAAAGTCTTCTTTGGAAGACTGAGATTTCAGTGTGTCTCCCTTCACAGGAAAACCAGAGATGGATATGAGCCTATGATGAGCAGCACACAAGGTTAGATAGCAGTCACAGCGTATTCTGTCTTATTATGTGGGACAGAGAGCCAGATGCATCACTGTTACATAAGCCTGCTGACCTGCATATAGAGCTTTGTGGTAATAGGAATTTCAGAAAAATAAATCCTGTTCAATTTAGCTTACACAATGACAGAAAATCCAGGTATGTTTACAATGGGAAACTCCACAAAATATGTTATTCCCTAAGGGGCTTGATTTTTAAATTTAAATTGGGAGGGCTCACATACCTGGGACAAAGAGGATGGGAGAGGAGACCGTTAAGATGATCCAAGATCAGTTTGCTGACTAATGCTGCAGTCTGTATATTTGGGAATAGGTGTCTTGTACACCAGCCATAAGAGCCTACTATTCAAGTGGTGCAGCATGAAAAAAGTTCATCCAATCCTATTTGCAAAGGATTTTGATGGATTTCTTTAATTTGATTGTATTCTGATTGGAAATGAATTTTTTTTCCCATTCTTAATGAATAAAATAGAATATTTTCAGTTGGAAGGGACCTACTACAATCTGAAGGTAATGTTATCTAGAACTAGAGACATCAGGCTCTAGGGTCCCCAGCTTGAGGAATTCTGTCTGGATCTTCCGGCTGCCTAGGGTGCCAAGGAGTTGCACATTTCCAGAGCTTCCAGGCTCTTACTTCTTTTCTTTCTGCCTGGTGAGCTAACAGAGAGCTGGCAGCCTTGGAGTTTGTGAGCAGAGATACTCTGCTCTGAGTTTCTTGGCATCCTGCCTAATGAGATCTGTAGAGGAGCCAGCAGCTTAGGAGCTCTGCAATCTCTGAGATAATCCTGGAGCAATAACTTCTTTCTAACTCCCACTCTCTGTCAACTTGTCAGAAATACACTTGAAGAACAGGGGAAAGGACCTGGCAGGAAATTGGGTGTGATTTCTGCAGTGTCATCAAAGTCAAATGTGCTATTAAAAATGTTTCTGACCACTTTTAGTAACCCCACGCAGAAATGCTAACACGTCAGCACCTGATCCTGGAGGTCCTGCACCCCTTTGCTGAGATATCGTGGGTAAAAAGCTCAGTGAGGCAGAAGAGAGTACAAAGAAATATTTACACCATTCCAGTACCTTTGAAGTTGGGATGTGGGTCACTTGCAGCTCTTCACACAGCACTAGCCTGCCTGCAGTCAGATGGCCTACAAACCTCAGCTGTCCTCAAGGTATTGGAAGATGTGATTATTCCAGGAAGGCTCTTGACTGACATAGTGGCTAGAATGATAGTGCTGGAAAAGTAGATGAAATGCATATCCGTGCCCTGTGTTTTTTCCCTTCTTCCCATGACTGATTTAGGATTGACCTTGAGGTCTGTGTCTGAGTAGAGACACTGGTCCAAACAGTGTGCACAGGAGAATTTTTTGGGCACACATGGGCCCCAAGCATGTAGTCAAAATTCAGTAGATATTGCCAATATGAGTTACAGCATCCTAAAGGTTGCTGTATTTATAACCTACAGCTACAGAGTGATGTTTTAGCAGCTAAGGAGCCCTGGAAGGTGAGCATCCTCTTGCTTTTCCTAGACATAGAGCTGGAGGATGATAGGCCCTGTGGCTTCTCACTGTCATGGCTGTGGCCCCTGCAGGGTGAATTATGACTAATGATGCAATGCAAAATTGCCCAAATGACAGAGAGAATCTGGGCCACTGAGTTCATCTTGTCTGATTTCCAAATTTTTCAGTGCTCAGGGGGACAGGATTATAACAAAGTTTGAATTCCTGCTATGTAGGTCATATGCTGCATGCTGGATCCTCTACCACAGGGATAAAGCTGGACAAGGAAACTTGATTTGCCTCTGTAAATATCAATGGGAGTAGCAGATATTTTTCTTTTACTGAATAATTTCCAAGGAGTTTGATCTGTGAAAAGAAAAACCCACCCAGGCTTTTACTGTTGGTGGTACATTAAAATACATTGCAGTAACTGCAACTTAACTGCAATGTGTTGCAATTATTAAACTCTGCAGTCTTTAGATTTCTGTGGCTGGGCAAGATTCACTATTGGTCTGGAGGATCTGGAGGTGACAAGGGGTGTGTCTGGCTCTGCCAAGGGTTGTTCAAAGGTATCATCACCCTCTGATCCTGGAACCATGACTGTGCATCCTCTGTCTCTGTCTGACAGGGCTGTGCAGGCTGGTACACCAATCTGCAGTGGGATCATCTGGGAACAGAAAGCCTACAATTAGTGCTTTGCTGAAAGGTGAATTCACTTGCCTGTTTTTCTTAGATTGATAGCAGCAAGGCAGACCTGCTCATCAGTTACTCCTATGACTGTGCATTTTAGGGGAAGATATTTCTTTATTACTGCTGCAGCTCTGTAGTGGCAATTAAAAAAATGTGTCTAAGGAGGAGGCAATAACTCTGAAAGTGTCTTTGATGACTAAACATTATACTCTAAATATGCAGTGTTGCTGCTGATTTTTCCAGTCTCCTGTGAGTCATAAAATCTAGTCTCATATTGAGTGAGCTATTGTTAATGACCTTCACTTTAAATAAAATTTAAAAAAAAAAAGCCAGTGCGTTCCCCTAAGTCAAATAATTTAAATTAATGGTTTTCTGTAGGATATTTGCAGTGCTTTTCAGATCATTAAAATTCCTGAAGGACAATGGGCAGGTCTGCATTTGCAGGCGTCACTGGTGTCCCCAGGACAAAGATCCTCTGGCCCAAAGGGTGCAGTGCCTTAGATGAAACAACCCTGGGTCTTGTGTGCAGCTGTTACCATGCAAATGTGAACTGAACTGCCTGGGAGGGTCATCTAGGAAGGAGATATCATGTTCCAGAGACTGAAGGGCTCAAACAGCCTCTGCTTCCAAGGGCCTTATTTTGTCCTGGTCACAACTTGTGCTCTTCAGTCCCAGCAGGTCCTTCATATTATTGTGAACTTAAAAGGTTCATGGCTGCTACCTATTGCAAAGATATCTGTTCCAGTGGTGTTCTGCAGCTGCTCTGTGAGCATGATATTACACATTGCCAGCAGCATCTAATCATGATGATTTCTATGTTAAGGATGCCTCCCTGAGAAACTGAAAGGGGAAGGATGTGAAATTAACCAAGATGAACACTCTTTTATTGCATTTCTTTTGCAGGGGAGGGAAGCTGTGGGACTCTTGTGGGTCAATCTGTCTGTAACATTTTCAGCACTGGAAGGAAACCGTGTGTCCCAGTTGTAACTGGATGGATGCATCATAGTACTAATGCACACAGTGAATTATATTAGATGTGAAGTGCTTTTTGTAGATTGTTCCTACTGTCTGTTACTGTAGGTATTTTACTGGTAATGCTCACTTCTTTAATCTCAGAAAAACATGCACATGATGGACATTTTCTCCATTTTTGACTTGAAAAAATAATCCTTCTAGAATTTGCTTTTTCATTGTACTGGGTTGCATTATTGTTGTGAGATGCTTCTCAAAAGCAATGTGCCTGATAGATAGCAGGTACCACTCTGCCATAATATTTGGATGTGTCATGCTGTTGCTGTCTCTATAGTATGATGTTAACTCATTTACATTAGCCTTTAAATTCGTTATGATTGTCTTAATGGGGGAAATGTAAATAACATTAAGTTCATGTGCATAATTTACCACAAAAAATGCACCTGCGTTTAATAAATGCTGTTAGGTTTTCATGGCTAATAAAGGCTTGGAGCTATCTAAATGAGGCAGTGCCATACAGGAAAATCAAATCCGCAAAGTAAATGGAGTCCTGTGGAAGTTCCTTTGAATACAAAGATGTTTTAATTGTTTCTTATTTTTAATTAGAATAAGGCCACTCTTTAATAAGGATGACCACCAGGTGAACACTATCTTTAAAAATAAATTAAAAAAAAAAGAAATCCAACTGGTCTTTCCTTTTTTATGTGTGTGTTCCAACAATCTGTGATCAGTCTTCAAGGTTTCCTAGTTTGTCATTTTAAATTGCTGAACTGCCTCATATCAGCACATTTCACCCTAAGCCTCTTGGCAAGCTAGCTATCCTTGGCTGTGTGTTGGAGATTTTGGGTTAGCAATTGATCTCAGAGGTGTGCATGTATGTTACTGCTGCCTGCCTGCAAAGCTGTGCAATATTTGATGAGCAGGAGGCTAGACATTGGGGATCTTCTGTAAGCATTTGCATCTCAGAGCTGCAAAGGATTGCAAGGATATTGTTCCAGAAGACATTTTTTGAAAGCAAATACATTATATTCATATTGATAGACCATTAACAAAGAAATTAACTCCCACAATGACATTCAGCACAACAGTGACTTCAACTGTCCATGCACATTTCTAAGATTCATATTTGCAGGTCCTCTTCACTACAGTTACCTAACCTTAATTAAGACTCCTAAGTTGTTCTTCTCCAAGCAGCATGAAAATTATTGTCTGTGTGTGTGAGACATTTTTATGAAGAGCTCTGTAGCATTAAATAGCAGCACTGCTTGTATTGTTGTATATTGCCCATATTCTACTGATAGCGAAAAGAATGTATTTTCCATAGAGTTGAGTAAGGCAAACCTAATTTTTCATTCATGAATTCATTTTTCCAGAATTACACCATTAGTTTAATAAGAAAGAAACCGACATAAAGCCAGAGAAATTATGGGGAATGAGATCTATATATCTAACCTTATCTAGTATTTAATACCTTTATTAAGCACAAAAATGTAGAAATACATAATATAATTTTCTAACAGAAGAGAACATAATTTATTTATGATATTCAGCATTCATGGTTGGTTATATGTTGTTGGGGTTTTTTTCCCCTTGGATGCAATTTCTGTCCTCTGAGTTATAGGCAAGCTCTGTTTGCCATTGGTTATGATTTGGATCGATATGTCTTCATTGAGAGTTTAATGAGATTCACACCTCTTGAGCTGCAAAGTGAATCCATCAAATAGAAATGCATTTTAGAAGCAGCAATTTGTGAATGAGAATACTACGTTGAATACTATTTGATTTTTTTTTTTTTTTGCCAAGCACAGAAATCAAATGTTTTTTGTGGAGATCGTGCTCTTAGTTTATAGCATTTCTTTACCTAACAGCTGAGGATCCCATGTGTATTATGGCAAAATGCAGCTTTGTAACCTTCCCCTTCTTGTAATTGCATCCTTTGTTTTCCATTTTTTCTATTTGCACATAATCAACTTTTTCTAAATAAGGAGGTTTATGTTTTAAAGCCAAGTACTACGAAACACATATTAAACAATTTATGGTAGATAATTTTCTATTAAAGTATCTGCTTGCCACAGACACATTGATTTTCTGTAATTAATAAAAATTATAAAATGACTGGATGCACATGATTATATAAGTTAGACCAAGTAAAATATCTGTAATTTCATTATAAAACATTAAAGAATAGCACAAGGCCTCTTGCCTAACATTTTTTCTCATTTCTGCTACTGACCCTCCTGCATAGTGACAGAAACCAGTGGTGCTTCAGTGGTTCTAAAGAAAGGATAATTTGTGACCCTTGATAAGGGCAGAGGCACAGCAGAGTACTTCTTTTATATTTAAAACAGAAACTCTTTTAAGATGTTGCATAGCATCTTCTTCAAATATTTTTTTCACAAATAGCAAAAAGTTGCATTTCTTTGTTGGATATAAAGAAATTACATTAATTGCTTGAATTTTGCAATTTGTTCATGTTAAATGCCTCTAGTTCTACAAACCAATGGAAATATGTTGTTCCTGGCCCTGCATATCAGGGCTGAGGTGTTAAGCAGCCACTGGGTACTGCTGACTTGAGATTTTTAGTGCTGGGTTGCACATTGGGGAAATGTCCCCCATATCCATCGACTGATATTCTGAAGTCACTCTTGGAAGTTGGAAGTGCATGATGGTCCACCACCCAAACCCACTTCAGATATCACGCATTATTTAGACATGTTTTTACGGTGGTATCACCATGTTTCATTTCTTCTTTCAGATGACCACAATAAAGTAGCATCCTCCTTTTTCTCTCTTTGTCTTCCATATGGAAACTATTTAACTTCAGATCCTTTGTGTCCATTCATTACAGGTGGGCTGTGATGAGCTGCAGAGTCTTTTCCAATCTAAATGAGCACAGACAGGCACTCTTTGAAGATACCATGGACATTTTAGGATTGTTTGTACAGTCCTGGTCCTGCAGCTCTTAATTTTCTTCCTTCCAGGTATTGTTTGTCTTTAAAGTCTCTGTATTGGTTCCTTCCTTTCTGACTTCGGTGCACACTGAAAGTTTTAGTGAAGCTTTTACTGCTGTACCTTCCTATTGGGGGGAAGACGACTTCCATCCACCTTGTGCTCTGCAGGGGATGGAGACCATGGACTCTGGCAGTGGGCTCAGAGCTCTGCTCTCTAGGGAGCTGACTGGAGTGGAAGACTCCAGCAAGACAGCTGTCTTTAGGAGGTGGTGAGCACTAGTTTTTTTTTTCCACCAGCATGAGCTCTCTGAGCTTCCTTCAAAATGGTAGTTTAGATACTTGAGGAAGCAGACCACAGTCCTGTGAGAAGAGGCCAAAGGGTCTAGGCTGGTTCACCCTAGGGAAGAACAAGGTGCTTTGGGAACAACAGCCTTCCTGAAACTGTGAGGAAGCAACTGAGAAACACAGAACCACAGAGCAGAGAGAGCCAGGCCCTTCATGATGATGCATGGTGAGGGGGAGAGACACAGTGGGCATGAGATGAAACAGGAAAAGTTCAGACTGGATATAGGAAAAGCATTTCCCTCGTGAGGACACCCCAGCAGTGGAACAGGCTGCCCAGGAAGGCTGTGCATTCACCATCCCAGGAGTTTTTCAAGATTCAATTAGGTAAACCTTGAGCAAACTGCTCTGACTTTGGACCTGACTCTGCTCTGAGAAGGTTGGTTCAAATGACCTGCTGAGGTTCTTTTCTGTGGTCTTACAATTTCCTGATACTTACCACAGGATGAACAAGTACAGATGTGATGAACTGGGAGCAGCTAGAACAAATAAATGCTGGTGGCATCCAGAGGTGGTAAGAGATTGGAGAACATCAAGTGAATGTGTGAATATGAATCAGTGATCTTTGTTATGCTGGAAATTATTTGGTCCTGGCTTAGAGAGCAGTGCATAGTCATCACTTTTGTGTTTCAAGGTTTCCTTTGAGGTTCCAATGTCACAAAGAAATCAGTTTTGTTTAATGACCTTGTACATGAGCAGTTTTTTATGTTCATGACTGAAATTGATTTTGCTTGTGATGTGAAAGAGCACAAGCCCAGCCTCTGCATCGTTGCTCAACCATGTGCTTTAGTCCTGCCAAAGAATGGGAGGCCTACAAATTTCTGAGCATCAGAAATACCCATGCTGAAACTCTTAGGTACAGTAGTAATAAAGACTCAGCTGGTTTTTAATCTCAGCGATGCATGGTTGGAAACTGCACCTTTGTGCTTGAACCCTAGAAATGTTTGGTCAATATTTTTCTTTGGAAAAGTAACATCATGAAGACCTTTCTTATTTTCCTTAAGCATTTCACAAGAGAGAATTCCTTCCCGGCCAGAGTAGTTACAATACAATTCAGTAGTGGTTTATGTTCCATACTTCTTAGATAAGGGGCATGAAGAAAAAAATAAAGAGAGAAGGGTGGAGGATAAATTTGTCAGGGAAATAAAACTGCAAGGAGCACAACATTTCATAAAGACTTCAGGTGGACAATGAAAGGAGGGGGTGAATAATTCATATAAAAAGGAGCAAGGAAAGACAAAGAGGGTGAAAAGAATGTGAAAGGGAAAGTGAAGAGTCTGAAAAAATGAGACAGATTAATTGGCACTTAATGTTTTAAGAAAAATCATAAAAATTGAAGGAAATATTATGCAAATAATGACTTTTACATATGTAAATGTTCTTAGTCTAGCAGTGCATGTTTGACAAATATTCTTTAACCCCAAATTTGGAAAATTAGGGAACTTAGTTTAAATTTTAATTGACGAATAATGAAAGATGTGATCACTAAAGTGCAAAAAAATGTAAGTTCATTGAATTAATGAAGTTTGAATCAAATTTCCATTATTCTGGCCACTCCAGTTTTCAGTGATAGTTTTTTCAAGCATAGTTTTTCCATGAAAACCATTCCTGATACTTTAGGGACATTCTTCCTTTTGAACAAGTCAATAAACTGCCAACTGCTAACAGCAGGTAACTCCTCTGCAACCAGTTGAGGAACTAAAATTGCAACCTCTCTAAAATAAAGGTAAATTTTAGGAGAACCTAGAGGCTCACCCTCCTGATCCTCCTCAGAGCCTATGCACGGCGATAGGATCACAGAAAAGAGACTTCATATATGACTAGAAGAGGAGAGACAGGGATGTATTTCAGACTATCCCAAAATACAAGGCTAGCTCTGCTGGTACTAAGTCATACTTATCTTTGTAATATTAATTACAAATGAAAAAGTACCTAATGTCCTGAAAAATCCTTGGAAAGTGTGAGTAGCAAAGGCTGAAAGTGTGTTCTGATGGGTGTTGTTTTGATTGCACTTAGGCTACAAAGGCATTAATCAAGAAGATGATCTATGGAGACTCTAGAAGTGTTTCCTTTCTTTGCCTGGAGATAAGAATGAACTGGAGTGGATTTTCTTTGTTTGCAGTACAGCCTGAACTTTACTACCTGATGAAAAGAGAAGGCATTCCAAAACCAATTCTGTTTAGACGCACCTAGAGCAGAAGCAGAATTAATGTATTATGTCTTACGAAAGCTGCATAAAGCTTCTGGTGTTGTGGTGAATGAAAAGCAAGTTTGAACATTTGCCAGTTTCTGATCCAAGACAGAGAGCTGAACTAGGGAGTATGCAAGGGCTCTAAATGCCTCTTATCACTAGGAATCCTTGATGTCCTCCTGCCCAGCTGACAGTCTCCTGGATCAGTGACTGGCTCTTGCATATCTCACTGGTTTTGTGTCCTACAATCTTCCATCTAGCTGCTTCTCAAAAATAAAAACCTCCCTTTTATTACTTTGCCTTGCTTTGCAGGATTTTTCTTCAGTTCTGTTCTTCATGCTTGGAAAAATCTTTCCATCCTGAAGTATAAGACATAAAGCTCTCTTATTTCCCAATTTTTTATTTTTATCTTTTAAGGGGCATGTTGGTCACTGGGACACATTTTAGTAATGGCACTTAATTACTGTCATCAGCCATTTATTATAATAATAATAATTGCAAAATAATATTTTCAGCAAAATTCTCTATGCTATTATAATTTCCTGTACTCCTGATATACTAAGATGTGTGTTTCTCCAGTAGATAGCAAGTTTTAGCCAGAGTAAGTATGCAGGCAGTGCATCACTGGTGATGTTTAGCAGTAATAATGACAACCTCACCGGAAATTGTAAAGCCTGATAAAATGTTTTGCAGGCTTTGAAATTTAATATCTAGGGAAGGGCAAAAATGGTGAATATTTCTCTGAGAAGAGTTATAGAAATAATACTTACTTGGAAAGTTGGATTTGTGATGGCTGTTATCCCATGATTTGAACTTTATCCATGAGATTTCTGTTGAGTCTATCCATGAGACTGCCAAGTGGGTTATGGAATGCTGTTGGGAAGATGGCTGAGAATGTTTATTTCCATACTGATGAATGGAAGTTTGTCTTGTGTACAAGAAGGACTAGGAAAAGGGAAAAACATGGTGCATGCTTTCCACCTAAATCAGTAAACCATAGGAGAATGTCTCAACATGTTTTGGACAGTTCAATTTCTACAACGTGCTGCCATTATGCTATGTTTGTATGGAAGCACCTGGGCACACTGCTTTAAAAATGCTTTATTTTTACCTTGAATGAATAACACACAATTTCTTAAATTGTGAAAATCTATATACTTACTTTATGTCTTTGTCTTTTTTTTCCTTCCTTTTTTTTTTCCCTGCTCCTTCCTCTTGTCCAGGGAAGAATGTTATCAGTCACACAGAAGAAGCAGTAGAGCTCTGAAGGATGGATAAAATGTGGTTTGGCCTGAAGGTGTCTGCAGCTGCTCCGTTATGGGAAAAAGTGAGAAGCTGCCCTGAGTTACCATCTGCACCGTTTTAGCCACCTGCTGTAGTAGAAGCTGACCGTGCACACCAACCCAGTGTGTGGTTTGAGTCAGAGTTTTGTTTTGTTTTCTTGGGATCTCAGCATTTGCATTTTAAAGCAATTACTAAGTTAAGCACAATCTCCATCTTCATGGGCCTGCTTGTGTGGATATGTGATATTTTCAGCCTTGTGTGGCTTTGAGCATTCCTGAAAGAGCCTTTGATCCGAGTTGGGATGTTTAGTATATCTGAGGATGTGATACTTGAGGGTACAAACTGTTTAGCAAATGAGACAGAATGGCATTTTTACAAGGGTAAGTTGGAATTGGGAATGATCTTCATGTGTGCTGAGAGGCACTTGGAACATCAAAGTGCTCTGTCCTACTACTCTGAGTATTTCACCCACATGGATAGGCCCCACTGAATTTAACTTTCAGATAAAGCCCTTGCAGGCACACATGCTTTCCCTGAAATAGGTGTGTCTGTGCGCTCTGGTTGGTAGCAGCGCGTATGACACAAGCGCGTTCCGCAGCCATGCTGCACAATACAGATGGCACACCACAACCCCTGCAGTTCACCTCTGAGTACCATTTGGGAAGGTGGGGAGATGTGAATGCAGGCACCAGACCTGTACATAAGGAGTCCTGTGGGTGCCTCCATCCCTTCTGTGACTACGGGCACGGAGCACCGTTGAGTCAGTGGCAATACTGGTGCTGACCTGAATGGCAGCAGCTGCTCTCAAACTCTTACGTTGTGGTGCACTTTCAGTTTTGATAACTGTTTTATGACTTGTATTTCCCCTTTTTCTTTTTTAAGAAAGAAGTAGTTGCCCAGTAATTACAGATATCCTTTGAAAGGAATTGGAAGAAGAATAAACCGTGGAATCCCAAATCAGATTAATGTAATGTGCATTTCTAGATTACAATTAGTAACAAGATGACAAGTTGTCATGGTAACATGTGAAGCTTAACTACAAGTTTCTAAAATAAAGCAATGACATATGTGTAGGATTCTATCCATTTGCATACTATCCACATGAAAACATACATAATTTCTACAACAGTCTGGCAATTAAATCCTACTTCTTTCTTCTGAATTAAGTGTTGAACTAAAATATCAGGCCTCTTTACTAGTATTTATGCAAAGTCTCCCACCATAAATTATAAATGTTGATAATGAAGCTGTCCATTTTGTAACATCTTAGGCTTTCTGCCTTTTGGTTTCATTTTAGAACAATTAGTGTAGGAAATGTAGAGCACTCTTCATTCTTTGTGGTTTGTACCACATTGATCTCCCTGAAATTCTACCACCTCCTCATACATAAACTGTCCAACTAATACTGGAAAAGTCTGCATATTAATTACACTGATGGATGTGTTTCATGTGGCTGAGGATTGGGAAGTAAAACCCCAACTTTACCTCAAATCATTTTAAGAAAGCAGTAAACTTTTAATGTGAGATTGCTAGCTAAGACAGAGAGCCTAGCTATTATTTTCTAATTGCCTTATGGTGAAAAATGTTGTCTACTTGCTAGAGAATCTGAGTTTCTTTCACTAAGCAAAAGTTACCTTGCTTAATGTGCTATCTATGGTTGAGTTGCCAGGACATACTTTATAGGTATTGTCATTTCATGGTAAACCTTAAGAGAATGAAAAATTGGGTGCTTCGTTCTGATTGCTTTATATGCATAACATTGTTTTGGCCAAATTCTTTAGTCAAAATTAAGATGCTGCTAAGTTCTGTAAGTAAATGCAATCTCCTTCTGTCATCCTAAATAGACAAGATGGGCAGTGTTACATGGAAAATATGGTTTCTTTGTCAGTTCACTTATTTATGTATACTTTACTGTATAGAGCATCCAAGGATATTGAAAATACAGCTCACAGGTTTGCTCTTTAAGCGACCTTTAAATCCCAAATTCTGTTCCTCACATCACTATGGTTGGCAAATGCTGCAAGTACAATGATTGACTCTGGCGTGATAATCACGTTATATTCAGAATAATGTGGTTGCTGGGAAATGTGTCACATACACTGCAGAGTTCCCAGGAAAAACCGCCTGCTAAAGCATGGCTGATGTTTGTCCCTGTGGCCTTTTGAAAAGCGGAGACTCTGATTTTTGTGTTTCATAAATCTACCTGTATTTCTCACTCGCAGATGAAGGGTTTTTTAATATTTGAATTGACTGTGGTTATGGGGTGGAGGGAGGGACATGTGCATGCTGGGTTTTGCCACTAATCCTTTGGAAATCCTTTAGTGCCTTAAGGAGGCAGAGGGGTAACAGGCCCAAGGATTACAGAAACTTGTTCAAACCTCTTTCCTGCTTTAGAAGAATTCCTTTTAAATATATTGTGCCTTTGGCTCTAAATATATTTGCATTAGAAATCAGTAGCCATGGGATTATGGACAGGAATTTTTGCCCCTGTAGAAATGTTAGGAAAGAGAATGTACTATTTCTTGTACAGGACATAATCTAAAAGTATAGCTAACTTGAATTCTACCATTGGGATCCACACATGCTAGGAAAGTTGCAAGTTGCAGTTAAAGGCAAAAAAAAAAAAAAAAAGAAAAAAAAAGAGGAAGTTTAAATATACTGGATTATATATCATTGAAGTGACTGGCAAATTTCCACAGGCTTTCTTGGGACCAAGATTTCATGCTTGCTTCTACTTGGCTTCAGAAATTCTCACATGTTGTGAATATGTGGGCATCATGTTCTCTTTAATGTTGTAGGAGAGGAAAAAGAGATTAGTAGTTTTGGAGACCTGCCTTGATTTGGAGTTGCTGGGATCTGTTCACTATTGTTTCTCTGTGTAACGTAGACTCTTGCTTTGGGAATATGAATATGCAAATGTAAATTCCAACGTGAAAGGTTATTGTGCAGTGTGCACTAACCAATGCCAAACAACGACATTTCTCTACTCTCTGAACTGTGGTCTTTTTCAAAAAGAGGGAAGATGTAACTAACAGATGAAAACCACTCCAGTGCCAAAAAAACCTGCATGAGGCAGTTCATATATCACTCCCTGATGGTCCTAAGCAGCTCTTAAGAAAAGCTGAATAAGCTTTTAATTCATGAGTGAATTTTATCTTCTAGGAATTAAGAGCAATTTGTTGGTACAGAGCTAAATAAGAAAGAAAGAAAGAAAGAAAGAAAGAAAGAAAGAAAGAAAGAAAGAAAGAAAGAAAGAAAGAAAGAAAGAAAGAAAGAAAGAAAGAAGAAAGAAAATGAAAACCTGAAAATCAGAGTGGTGGTGATCTTCTGTTTTGCTCCTTAAAACAAGCAAGTTTTAAAGAATTTGTAAATAGTTAAAAGAAAATCCTTACGTGGCTCGCAGTATGTAAGACAAGGCCCAGCATGGAACAGATTTTTATAGCTTGTTTATAAATTATGCTTCTATCTTTTATTTGGAACTTGGAAAAGGAAACCATGTAAATTAAATAAGGAGTGAAGACTTACTGCACACATTTGTTGACTAAAACAAAAATATTTCCCCACCTCCTGAGGTATTTATGAGTAATCTGGGATGAATAATGTACAGAGATCTTGCCTTTTGAGCTCTAGTGCTGCACAACTATTTAATGCTTTTGCACAGCCAACAGAGGAGTCGTAACCAGAAGTCATGAAGAGCAGTTGTTAGGGCCACAAATATGGATCAATTTGAAGAGGTACCAAAGAATGCACAAAAAAGCCAGGGTTTATGGTGTGATATTCATTAAGCAGGTGTAGCAGTTAGACTGGGGAGGGAGGGGATTTTGTAAATAAATGCAAAGAGTTTAAACTCTGGCCCATGACCACCCTGTCACTGGGTGTCACATTAATTTCATCTATGTGAGAAGCTTCAATAGTATAAAAGAGGTCACTTGTATTTTAACTATTTCATTAAAATCTCCTGGATAACTCTTCAGCAAAGATTCCCACTGTAAGACATTTGCCATTGTTATCAACTGTACATATGTATTAATACTCAGTGTAACTAGGAGGATACAGAATTGTAATGAAGTCACAAAGTCTACTTGATGATCACGGATTTGTAATTCTCACTAACTATGTAAGATATGTTGACATTTTATCTTGTTAACAAGATGTATTTTTCTATGTTAGCTAAATGTATAATTTGTATAATTTTGTATATTAAATGTATGCATATTTTAAATTAAAAACATTTTACTTTTATTATTTTAACTTTAAAATGGTGACAGAACTTCTGAAATACAGTTTTATATACAACTGTATCCATGCATAGCAACCCAGGAAGTCTCTGTTTTGAGGAAGGGGCCACCTGATCTTTTAACGGGGTAAGGAAATTGTTACACCCGAGCTCTTGCTCTTCTTGGTGGAGGAGCTGCCATTCAGCTTCGGCTGAGTTGGTGGAATTAATATGAGTTGGCAGAATACTATGGGCTGTGTCACTGCTCATGAAGTGGACGACCTGAGCCATGCCCAGCTCGAAGCTCTGCTTGGGATTCCCAGTTCCTTTATGTCAGGAGACAGTTCCAATCACTGGTCCGTGGGATGGGGTTTTGTGGGGGGAGGAGGACACTGCTGGCAGAGGTACAGCAGTCCCACAGAGCAGACAGGGAGACTGACTCAGTGACTTGGCAACTGCAGTCACTCCTCTGGAAGAAGGAGAGCCCGTGTCTCTCACATGCATTCCCTTTGGACCCTTTGTACTGCTTTTGGTCTGATGATTCTGTTGTAAAATGCGCGATAGCAAAAAACAGGTGCAAAATGTACATTGCACATTCTCTAAGGCCCTGCACCAGGGAAGTCTTGTTCTAGCTCATGATGCTCACGCTGTTGGAAGAAGAGCTCAGCGACAACCCAAGCCAAGGTATGTGACCCCCTTCTTTTTGGGCTTTTGTCCAGCAAGATGCTGTAGGTTTTGTTGTGTGAAGCATCTATGTCCCTAGGTTTTCTGCTATCACTCATTTAGTCTAATTGGAATAAAGGTCCTATGGGAAGAGGGTGCAGTTTCAATCAAGTTCAGTCCTCTTTTCATCAAGCAATGTCAAAACAGGATGAGATGCACTGTCTGCAAGAGGATATACCAAAGTAATGTATTTCTCCAAAGTTGCCTACTTGTTTTTAGGCAAACTTACAGGATGCCAGGGTATCAGGATGCAATTTGGTCTGCTTCTGTAGCACCTAAAGCTGCAATTTTATCTCTTACTGAACAAGGATGCATCTGGTGCCTGAGAATAGTTTTTAGTAAACTAAGGGCTATGGTATGAAAAAAAAAAATCCAAAACATTTAAAAGCAAAGACAGACTGATATTATTTTATGCTTATTTCTAACTAGAAAGTTTAATGCTGTTTTCTAAAGCATTGATCTGACATGTTCTCTGAGTCTTGTGATCTCCTTATGTATCAGAACTAATATGAGTCTCCTGGCTTAATACTTTAAAAATAGCATTATTCTTTTTTTTTTTTTTTAAATTTAATTAAAAATCCCTGAGTGCTCTGGAAACCTGAACAGTGTTATCTAACTAGATCCCAAGTGTAAACAGACTCCATCTTTCTTAGCTTTATGGATGATAAATAAAAGATGCTTTTCATTTAGCAGATATATGCACTACACAACATAATGGACCTACTATCAGAAGTTTTTATTCTGGAAATTCAAATTAATAGCTTGGTTGCAAATAAATAAATAAATCATAAAATGAATATTTTTCCAATACTTGCAAAGACAGGCAGGTCACACGTTACACTCCATGTACCACCTGCATATTTCACTAATTGACAGGATTTGGTATCCTGTGGAGGAAGAAATTGACTTTTTTTTTTCCCCAACATGATCAATAAATCTCAATGTTACCATCAGAAACATAAAATCAATATTTGCCCATACAAGAGAAGACTTTCAGGAAGCAACAAAGCAATGTCCTACAAGCTATACTTTTTTTTTTTTCACATGCACCAGTGAAATCTCCATATGATATTAACATGTTAATATGGAAATATGGTTTATTAAGTGAGCTGTGGAATCCTGGGCAATATATGCTCAGAAATATCAGTTGACTAAAATCAGTGTGCTGATAAGCAATAATAAATGAAATTTTGACTAGTTTACTAACTCGCCTCATGTGAACAACACCCATAGTATTGAATGCACCCACAGCATTTAAGACAGCAGGTCCCACTGGATTATAAATGCAGAAAATAAAGATGTTTTCCTTTGATATATTTTGGCATTTCTCAGGTATGTCACATCACAGCTTTTTCACTTGGTTTGGGTCCGTGGTTGTTAATAGTTGTTAATGAGAAAGATGGTTATCTGGACTAATTTCTGATGAGATCCCAGGGACCTCTCTCTAACCTCCTACTTTTCCTGATTTGCAATTAGTAACTTGTAATTTTTCTCGTTCTGGGACCACCAGGTATGCTTGTGGACCAAAGACAACAGTGCAGTGTGGATGGGTTTGTATTCAAACAGCCCATTGTACATGAGCAGTAAACAGGTCTTGTGATTGATCCCCTGCTTCAAATTTGCTTAGTCACGGATCAATCGTAGACCAGTTTGATGCAATATATTATTTCAGAGCATCAGAAAATGTCCCTTATGTAACTACTGCATAGTCAAAGCCTGTGACAATTGCCAGAGATTGGCTGCATGTGCAGGAGAGGAGTGTCCAAGGAGTTGTGAGTTTAGTGGATGATCTCAGGCACCAAATCTCAAGAAGACTGTAAGGCAGGGCAGTAAAATGGACTTTGTGAAGCGGGCTGCGCAGAGAGCTGAGGGGAGCACACCCTCCACTCCCCCTGCCTTGGCGCTGGGACCTTGGGCCCCTCACAGAGAAAGGAAGCGCTCCCTGGTTGGTCTCTCTGCCGAGGCCGAGCCAGGCAAGCTCCCCGCCGGCCCGGGCGCCTCCCGGGGTGCTGAAGGGACAGCTCCGGGGGC
>VWZN01003770.1:185690-269090 GCA_013396955.1 Regulus satrapa | reverse complement strand
ACTCTGCCTCCTCTTGCTCAGGCCGAGGTTCAGCGCGGTGCGCTCGCTCCAGCCCGGGGCGGGGAGGGAGGGCTGACGGGGGGCTCGTCCCGGCGCTGCCGGGGCCGGGGCCGGGGGTACCGCCCTCCCGAGGAGCCGGGCCTGGGGAGGCTCGGCCGCCGGGCGAGGCAGAACAAAAGAGGGAGGGGACCACCGCAGCACAACGTGCCCCTGCCACCGCCCCCCGCAGCGGGCAGGGGCAGCGCAGCCTCGGCGGGGCAGGGGAGGTGGACCCGGGGGAGGCACAGGGTGCGGAGACATGGGAGGGGGGCGGGCGTGGGCGTGGGGGGAAGCGTGGAAAATCAAAGAGCGCCATGATGCCAGAACCAACACCTCTGCGCGCTATTAATGCATCAGGCGTGGTGGGAATCAGAAGTCAAAGAGTTAATCGTGATCATCCCTTTTCCTATCGGTGCCTGTCTCCCGCTAGATGCTTTTGTACGCGAGCAGCGCTACAATAGGGTGTGCTTTCCATGCCAGAAAGAAGGGACCTGGGTCCTTTTGTACAGTATATGCTTTCCCTTAATACACACGATCTGGGGATGTAGGGGCTGGGATAAAGAACAGGCAGAGCTGACGGATAAGGGTGTGGTGAGGGAAATCGCAGCCGGAGCTTGCTCACACGGCAGAGGCTTTCCCCAGCACCGGTGTTGGTCTCCAGGTTGTAGCTTTCCTCTCGGGGGACTGGATCAGTGGATGCTGGGGTCACTGCTGCTGTGACACCTGGGGCAGAGATAAGCGCTGATGATGTGCCCCAAGATTGTTTGGGTCGGTGGAGGTTTGCCCGGAAAGCTGGCGCGGAGTGAGCGGGGCAAGTTTCTGTGGCTGGTGGGTGTGGCACCTTCCTGAGCAAAGCCGGCGCTCCACGGCAATAGCGGAGCCTGTGTAAGCTCCTCGCGGTTTTCTCCATGTACAATAAAAACACCCTTCAGTCAAAATATTTGGTCAGGAGGGGAACAGCCTCCTTCTAAAAGCTGGGTTTTATGGTGCCAAAGTGCTGCATTTGTTCAGGGTTCCGCTATCAACAGGCAGCAGTGCCTGGTGGCCAAGGCTGAACCGGGGTGCTGCAGTGGCTTTTTGGGTGATGGCTGCTCTTGCCTTGTTCCTCGATGCGTTGTGTGTCTTACAGGGCATGTCTGGCTTGGGGGAGGCCCCGGTTCCCCTCTGGGTGAGTGTCAGGTGCTTTGTGCATGGCTCAGGCTTCATTCGAAGCTGGAGTGTAACAGGGTCCCACCCATAGCTAGTTCTTCACTCTTCAGTCTGGAGCAGAATGAGAAACTGGATGAATTATGAGTCTTTGCCTTAGAATCAACAGTTCCTTTTAATTTCATATCTTCTCAAAAATTTTCTTCTCTGTGCTGGGGGAGAGATTGCTGTGAAAAAGAAAGCCCAAACCTCACCCTTTTCTCTTTGGAATGAGATGTGCTGAAGCTTCTGTAAATGAATATTCATTAACATTACTGTTGAGTTTTGTGACCAAATCAAAGGCATAAATTAACATTAGTGAAGTTGGCAGACATCAGGACTGGACTGGGTTTGGTTTTTTTTTTTCTTTTTTTGCACTTTGTCCCTTCTCCTCCAGTAAAAGCACATCAGGCACTTTGTGTCAGACCTTGTGTGTCCCACAAGAGCCCGCAGGATTTATCTGTGTGTGTCTTCTGAAGCCCCATTCCAGTCGCTAAATTAGATGTTTCATCAGACCACTAAGGAAATACATTGTAGCTTCAAGTCTTTTGGGCTCTGAGGAAATGTGATAGTTCTGTAGAAGCATGCAACAACGGTGATGATGAAATAATATAAAAATATCGATTGTTACTGTTCTTAACATTTCCCCCCACTCACACTCCTGCTTTTTGGAGCTACACCAGCTCGTGGGTTCATTGGAGAAGTGAGAAACTAATTTCTGACGATGCCCGAGTGCTGATACTTTGCTGTGGATTTTCCAGTACCAAGCCTGTGTTCCTTGCATGGGGCTAGGAGTGCACAAGAACAACACCCAGCAACAGCATCCAGCCACAGGCACGGCAGTCGGCAGTCAGTACCTGGCCAGAACTTCCCTCTGGGATCAGGTCTGCAGCATCAGGAGCTGTGAAGGAAGAGGCAGTAGTTCCACCACTGCTCAGTGTGGAAGCAGATGCCACTCTTGGGAAGACAGCCCTGTGGTATTCTGTCTGGGTTACTGCTCTTGGTGCATGTGGGCATAACTTCCTCCTTGTGCTTACTCCGACCATGCCTCGCCTCCCGACTCCTGCAGACAGCAGGGCCTGACTGAGAGCCCCTCACCTCTTTTACCTGGAGCAGCTTTATTCCTGCTTTCCCTTCTCCCGCTGCTCATGGTAAAGACACTCTTGCACAGAGCTCTCTTTGGCACTGAGCATCTCCCCAATCTCATTTACCCATCTGCACATGGGATTTTTTTTTTTCTTTTCATCTTCTTTTTTTTTTCCTTTCCATTTCAGCTCGTGAAAATTCATGCTTCTTGCATTTTATTTCATTTGTGGCTATCCTGCTGCCTGTTATGCATCCCATGCAGCATCCAGGCTTGCTGTTAGCAGAGTAGCAGCACTGCACCTGTGTAAAGTGCCATTCAGTTGTGAGGCAGACTGGAGAAACTGGGCCCTTTTGTGTTACTATTGTGGGAGGGGAAGGACCTCTGTATCTGAAGCACCAGACCAGTCTGGGGATGTACCATAGAAATTCGCTGAACCAGGGAGTGTAAGCACTTCAGCCATGTCTTCTGCACTGTGTTGAAGTCCTTGGCAGGTGGGTCTCAAAACCATTGGTTCAGGAGTGTTAGCTGGGCATGGAGCAGGGTGTGCATAATGTAAGGGTGGCCAAGAGTGCAGGAGCACTTTTCCAGCCTTTGTAGTATGGACAGCCAGCACATCCATTGCCGAGGTGTTTTTCTGCATGAGGTGGCAATCTTTTGTGCTTCAGTTGTGCAGGATGTTCTCATGCAGACCAGATTTTCCAGGATATACCCCCCAGCCCATTGCTTTGAACATCCCTGTTATACTCCTTGTGCAGCACATTACAGGGAATCAATGGAGATGATGACACGGAAATATCTGTTACAAATTATTTTGGCTTCTGTGTTTTGGTAATGGTCAGCAATTTTCAAGCAAGGCCCGAGCTTAGATGAACTCAAAATTGTAGCACTGTTTTAAAAAGGCATGTGGTATGTTGAATGCCTGTGACAGGACGTGTTTGTTCCAGCAGCAACTGCACCCATTAGAACATAATCTGTGTGAGCTCAGTGCAGAGGAGGTGTGAACACTATTCTACTGAGCAAAGGCAGAATAGCTAGTCACCAAAGCAAATGCAAGGAGGCATTTGGGAGAGGAAAATGGTGCCCAAATCCCCTTGGAAAGAAAAAGGGAATCATCTTTCTGGGTATGGTCCAAGGGCTGGCATATGGGTGGGGAAAGGCACTGCTTGTTGTGAGCTGACAGACTGTAAGGCTCAGGGAGACAGAGAGCACAGAAATGTGGTGCTACAGAGGAAGGATCTCACTACTGAGCATAATAAGAAAACAGAAGATCTGGCACAACATGAGGAAAAAAAGCAGATGCAGAAAAATGGAGAGACTGAAGAAATTCAGAGGCATGTGGCATAGAGAGTAATTGTTACCTTTGGAATTGGTATGAAGAGAGATGAGAAGCAACTAGGCTTCAGTTGAAGATGGCAGAATACCTCTACAGAGAAAAAATACATTAATCTGGATTTCTGCTGTGACACACTGGTTCAGGATGGAAACTTTCTGTTTGGTTTGAACAAAATTCTGGGGTAATGTGTGATGTTCTGATGTGAGACAACAGTGTGAGAGACAGCAACCAGTTCATTTTGGACACTAGGGGCAACAGATCCTACAGATGAAGGGCATGATGAGTACCTGGAATGGTGGACCAAAGTCCTTGTCTAGGTTTGGATCTGTTCTTTATCTCCCCTGACCATGCTTTTTTACCACCCACCTTTGTTTAACACAGTGTATGAAGCTACACTCAGATTGCTCTGTCACTTGCCAGAAGTGTTTGAAAAGCCTATTGAGTGCTGGGCATCGGAACACTGCCTCCTGTTGCTATTCTGCTCTTGGTGCAAGGTTTTGGCTGATTTAGACAGCATTTTTTGTCCTGTTTTAAAACATCAAGGCCTGGAACTTCTGGATGCCTTCTTAGTCTTGAACATTTGCTTAATCCTCAAAAACATGTTCCCAGTGTGTCTGTTTAACAGACTTGTCCCCTCTCCGTTTATTCATCTGTCAGTGAACATATGTGCATTCACATTGTGTGGTGGACTGGACTTTAGCCTGGGAGCCCTGGAGATGCTATAGTTGTTTCAGTATAAGATTTTGGACTTGGACTACTATAATTTCCATGATTCTGTGACACATCTTTTCCTTTTTTCTATAGGAGAAAAAGTGGCCACTTTTTCATATGTCAGTTCCATATGGTGACTTAAATTACTTTCAGAGTAGGTCCTTCTGGGGACATTTCTATGGAGACTGAAACCTTTGGCAGAGAGACAGAAGAAAGGCTTTGGGGCAGGGATTCTTTTAACTGCCACAGCAAGTTCATCAGTCAGTGCCCCCAAAAGGGCATCAGTGTTTTCAGCATCATAGCTGGTACCACCACAGAGAACTGAGCCGTGCTTTGCTGGAAGCTGGGCAGGTTTGGAAAGGGGACAGTGGCTGTCTGGAAAGACATCTGATGCAGTGAGGTGCTTGTCTGAATCTTCTTGCAAGGGCGGAGAGCAACCACTGCCAATGAACCACTTTTCTGATTGGAAATCAGGATCTCTTTTTTGCTTTGCTGCCATTTCTTTCAGAATCAAGAAATGTTTGAGTGGTAAAAGAGTGAAACTTCCGTTTTCCTTTGAAGGAGCCAGTAGAGGCCACTGGCTTGTGAAGAACTTGGGAGTTAGTTGAGATAAACTTGGGTTTTGTACATATGAGAGAGATAAATGCTTTTGGATGAATGAGAAAGAAGGAATAGAGGTGAGCTGCAAAATAATTTGCAGGTTTCTAATCTTCCTGTATGTACAGATTGTGGCCTTGTCCTCTGAAGCAGAGATACTTTGGGATTCTTGTCACAAGACAAAAGTTTTCAGCTGTAGTGCATGTCCTAATGAGTTTTAAGGTGTAAGCTATTGTTTATGAATAATAAATGTTCCTGCTGACTTCAGTGAAGTCTACACTCAGTGTAAAATCTGTGTGTAGTAAGTGAGGATGCAGGTAGGTGCAGGTGGCTGGCTAGAGGGGTAGGCAGTGCTCAGAGTGAAGAGGCTGTGGAAGGGGAACCAGGGCTGATACCGTGTGAGGTGAGCAAGCATCACAAGTTGCTCTCACTGGCAGAAAAAAGTAGATATGTGATGCAACATGACAGCACAAAGTGTCTTGAGTGCAAACAATGCGCATGGTGTCCACTGCATTTAGTTGATCATGGATTATAATTGCTAACATCATCTTAAAGGCATTTTCTACTATTCCATTTCCCTTGCATCCACCTGCTCTGTCAGAAAAGGGATTCCATATGGTCTTAGTTGGATTTTGACTGTGACTGGTGCCAAGTCAGATATGTCCCAGTAACCTGATGCAGGTTTCTGATTAGAACTTAGATAAAACACATCTTCAGTTCAGTGGCCCAGAGAAGTCAGCCATGTTATAAATGGCTGTTATTTTCTTCTGAAGTTTAAGCTTTCCTATGAACGGCTTGCTGGGGTTTTGAGATCCCCTTTAATTGACATGACCTTTGTGTAACCCTAGGGAGGGTATAGCAGCATACAATGCAAACCTGAGGCAATGGTTTCAACCCTCCAGCCCCTACTTAGATGAGACCCCTGCTGATGCCAATGGATATTGTCATCAATGAGATATTTGTTGTGCTTCCCTTCTAAAAGCAAAGCAAAGATGACATTTTCAGTGAAGAAATCCCCATGGAGTTGGGAGCTGTAGGAGTAGCCCTTTTAGAGTGGGTGATAAAGCAATGAAACTGCCAGCTGAATAAGAAGCCAGGTCTTGAAAGGGGAAACAAAAGAACATCAGATCTTTTAAATGAATAAAGATGAATGAATACATTGGCTATGGACCAAGATACAGCATTACTACAATCAGCATAATCCTTCCTAAATTAATTGCCATATAGTAGAGTGCATCTGTTAAAAAAAGAACCTGAAAAGCAGGTTTCTCCATTAGTGGCCAATTGGAAATGATGCCTCAAGGATGGAGTGTTTTACAAGGAATTCCCAGAGTTGATTCAGGGTTCACCCTAGCTAAAAGCCACTTCCTATGGAGGGGAATTGGGATGTAAAATTCAAAAGGAGGGATATCACTGATTAAAAGCAGATCTTCTATAAGCACACAGTACTTCATGAAATCCCATTTACAGCTCTTTGATCCTTATGAAAGGATTTTAAGCAAACATTCCTCTTGGGAAGCATATCTTTCTTCCTTTGCCATTAAGTTTTAAAATGTTCCTTATTTGTAAGTACTTTGCTAAAAGCGAGGTAATGTAACTGTATTGTATCAAAGCTGGGTCTGCATCTGACCAGCTCTGACAAAAGGCAACCAAATACATCCACACAGACACACACACAAAAAAAAAGAAAAAGAAAAAAAAAAGTAAATCTCTTGTATGTTGGGGGAAATAAGTCCACAAGAAGGAACGCATGGAAGCACAGAGGAGCTCTAAGTAAGTGTCTCCTTCCACTGTTTGCCAGGGGGTCTTCAGGCTTTGAGAAATGGCTTCCTCACAAATAGTCTTCTTGTGGAGATTTAGATAATCAAGGAGAACACAAACATCAACCTGTGTTTCTTGTACCTTCCCTCTAAACTGAATTATGTGTCTTTTGTAACTCTCAGTGGACTCTTTAAAACCTTAGTAACAAAGAATTTTGGCTCTCAAATGCTAAAACAGTAATGTCTTGGCTGCAAGTGTGATAACATGCATTTTTATGTCTATTGCATTTGATCTGATATCTTTTAAACCACATGCTTTTATACACAGAGAACTGAAATGCAGGTGGATTTGGAATTTAAACTGTTTTCAAATGGCTATTTAGCATAAAATCCTTAGTCATCTTCAGGGCTCTTGACTAATCTGGGTTTTAGAGAAAACAACCATTGTTGTTCTGGAGATGTAAGGACAATGTTATATTCTAGTAAGTCCTTACAATTACACAGGATGAAATCATCCTCAGAGTGTTTCCTCATCCTCTAGGCATGGAAAATCTGGGTTTGAGTGTTGCAAAGACTTTTTTGGTTGGCAAAAGCTGCAATGCAGCAATTGCAAAGGTCCGAACCAAGAATTAAGTAGCACAGTACTTAGACCTGTATGCTGGATATGTTATCTGAAGTTAATTGTATATAAATGGTAAAGCAAACTGTAACTACTTAAAAATATATGGTTTACTTGATTTAGAGATGAAGATGTAATAGGAAGTTGTTTTATTTGTGAAAGAAAAGCAAAAATGTAATAGCATATATTGGAATTGCAGTCTCGACAGGTGCTCCTATTTGATGAAAATACTACTCTTGGAATATTTTGAAAACTTTTCGTATAGCTAGAATACATGATGGCTTTTTTTTTTAAACTCCATCTTGTATCACAGGATCATGCTTTTCTCTGAAAGGTTTCTGTAGGTGCACTGCATATCAGTTGCTATTGGTGCTGTAGAGAAGTGTATGGTTTCTATGACTTCTGCTGCATTGTATTTTGACACACTGCACCAATTTGAAATAATGTTTAGTAAATCTTATGGCAGTTTTATTTTTTCTGTTACTGTGTTTTAGTAGTCCCAAGAAGCAGATTTGAGAACTGCCTGTCTAAAAGCTTTTTGAATTTAGTTATGTATTTTTAGATACCTCTAGCTTTGCGGGGAGTGGGTGAATGGGAAGAGGCTAATTTTAAATTTCTTTGCAACTGTTCTTGCTCTAACATTTGCTTTGTAATTTCGAATAATCCAGAGCAAAGCAATTTTCTGCTCAAAGGAATTTCATTTGTATTTGCATGGAGACCTGTGCAGGACTGGGGGCCATGGCAGGGCTCAGGCTGGTGGTCCTGAAGGCTGCTCAGATGCTGCTTCTCTCCGCTGGCCTTTTGCCATTTGTGTGCATGAAAATGTGGGCACGCTTCACAGGAGCTGAGCCAAGCTGGTTCAAACCCCAGCAAAACAGGCAGTTTGTACAAAGTGTGCCAGTCACTGGCTTACAGATGTTTCGTGTTGCTCTTGCTGTAGTGGAAACAATAGTTGTGAGGGAGCGACAGCCACCGCCTCCAGTCTGAGCAGCCAGCCCCTCCTCCTGCAGCAAACGAGCGGCGTTTGTGGCATCTCCTTCTGCTGCCATGAAAATTGCTGTCATGTCACAGACTAAGCTCCGCAGCTTTGCCGCCAGGTTAAGCAGGAGAAGCTAGACTGTGGATTAGGAAAGGATCCCCAGGGAAGCAGTGTGCAGGGTTGGAAGGTGAGGGGCTGGGAGTAGCAGGAATGGCTGTATCACACTCAGCAGTGGGCTGAGCCGGGAGGTGCCAGTGTCTGTAAAATGGAGCTGCAACGGAGACAGCAGATATGCATCATGGCTGAGCTGATGCTGTGTCACAGCCAGGCACAGAACTCAGAGGCAAACAGCATTGTAGCAATGCAGTTGCATCACTGCAATAGTGATGGGTGGAGAAGAAACACCTTGGCTCCCACACCCTGCAGCGACCACGCAGAGCGTGGATTCACAGTGTGCTTTCTGCCGCTCCCATGTCAATGACAGCAGGGTTTTTCCCCCTGCATCTTGGCATTTCATGAACTGTTCAGCGTAGTATTCCCTCTCTGTTTTGCCATGTTCCTGCTGCCTGTCCTTGGCAGCCTGGAGGAAGGAGAGGGTCCCGGCAGCTTCTTTTGGCTTGCACTGGGAAGACGTGGGCTGGCAGCTTCTTGTGCCAGGCAATGAGCCCTTGGAGCTCAGCAGGCAGGGCACCAGTTCCTGAGACACCTGTCAGCTGAACAGAGAAATGGCAGCCACCCTAGAAAGGCTGACAGTGTTGTCACCTCCTGAGCTGAGCGATGAGCCAGTTGTTGTTTGCATTGTGAGAGGGTCAGTGACTGGCTGAGGGTACCTCTGGGTGTTCTTCCTTATGGAGATTATGGCTGGGAAGGACAAATACAGGCCAGCACTGCCAGGATTAGTTCAGGAACTCCCTTCCTTCACTGCTTTCCCCAGGGCACTGCAGAGTGTGTCTCTCCTCCAGCCTGAAATATGGAGGACTCTGGTCCTGGACATTTGTCACTTGATAAGAAAATTGCAAGCAGTCTGCCTGACATCATGCCGCTGGTAAATAATAAATGGTCCCTGGTCACGCACAGCCTTCTGCATGCCCAAGGAGGCTAACCCACTTCACAGAGCCTGTGTGCACCCGAATTTCTGTCCAGGATTTCACTGCCAGGACCAGTGACCTGGGATCACCCAGGCTTCAGTAGCTGTCCCTGTAGCCTGTGCTTAGGGTGTACCAGGGAATGAATACTCCATGTGGACCAACCATTCATATGAAATTTTGTTTCATGAAGAATGCAACAAGTTGCTTGTCAATATTAATCTGTGCCTCCTTTCTAGTAGCGTATTTTTGTGTAATTTTTCCAGCCTGTTCATAGAATTGCATCTCTGTGGTCTGTGCTTACAGGTATTGGGAACTGCTGCTTTGGCTAAGGACAAGCCAGCCCTGGTCTGGAGCACGGTGAGACCGTGCTGGTTTGCTTGGGCATAGTGTGCTGCTGAGGTGTCCACAGGGCACCCAAACCTCACCTGGGCTGCTGGTGCCCATCAACACCATCTGTCTCAAGGTGCTCTGCTGTGCAGCAATCTTTGATGTGACCCACACTTGACAGATCAAGCTGGTTGGGAGATGTTCCAACAAAACTCTTTTTCTTCTGAATTTTCTGATATGCTGTAATGGAAGCATGATAGAGATGTTTCCACACCTCTCAGATTCTGATGAAAGTTGGGCCAGGCTCCACAGCACTGTCCCCAGTGGCTTGGCACTCTACCTGGGGTTGTGTGGTTTTTGGCATCCTAGTCTTCCATGACTCTCCCAGCTGGGGGAACCTTAGCCTCCGGTGCAGGACTGCTCTTGCAACAATCCTGACTTGTTTGTATTTTCTTCTCAGGTGTAAAGAATTAAAATTTTGAAAGTCTCCATGAAGTGCAGCTTTTCTCGACCAGAATTTCTTACGTCTTCCAAAATTCTGAACAATGCGAAACTTTGTAGCTGAATGTTTAGTAATCCTTTACAGACTGAGGCCTAATTTACAGGCTGGCTCCATAATTGAGTTGTTTCTTAAGACTGCATTTGTATGTTTTTTAGATTAGCTTATTCTAATACCTAATTTTGTTACTTATATATGTATATCTATATGTAAAAACTTATAAAATCCTTAGGTCTACAGTTATTTTTGTGGAGCTGTGCTTCAGCTTTTAGTCTGTTTTATTTTCCTTGCCTATTACATTTTTTTCTCCTTATTATGCATCTTCTCCTGTTTTAAAAGAAATGAAATGTAGAACTTCTTGATGAGGGTGCAGATTTTTTGACTCCTTAGCAGTGACAGATGCTGTGCTCTGGGAACTGCCTGTATCAGTAAGCTCGTGCCTCTTGTAATTGGACAGTATTAACGTTTAGGAAGGCAATTGAATGAGCTTAGAAAGAGCTCACAAGATGGTGGTCCCTGCAGGTCAGCAGGCAGCACAGTAAATCATCACAGTGAGGAGGTGCAACTGCCAGCACATGGCAAAACAACTTATTACTATTCCGGCTGCTGGTTCACAAGTCCTGCTACAATTACGAGTGACAGTAGAGAGGCTGGGGAGAAAACAGGGAGCCTGCTCTGGCAAATTCCAGAT
Source organism: Regulus satrapa (assembly GCA_013396955.1). NCBI lineage: Eukaryota > Metazoa > Chordata > Aves > Passeriformes > Regulidae > Regulus > Regulus satrapa. Next base: position 258,175 of record VWZN01003770.1, on the reverse strand, counting down.
GGAGGACTTGCATTCATCTCTGTTCTCTAATGAGAGGGTTACAATGTCTGAGGCAGGTCCTGGGGACATATGTCATCATAGTTCTGTGCCTTGGTTCCCCCCCATGGCCATGTCACTGTTGCAGCACACAGAGAAGAGATTCAGACCTGCTGTGTACATACTCCTTTTGTTGTGCACTGCATTTAAAATGTCTTTTCCCCCTCTTCTTTCTCCCTTAAAAATTTCTGTTTCTCCCTTTTTCCTTTTTCTGGAATGATACAGAGGGCTATAAAGGCTTTGAACCTGCACAATTTTTCGGGTACATGCTAAAAAGTAAATGGGCAGTGTGTAAGAGGTTACATTGTAACACCCCTTAGCTCCTCCTTAGTGCTTTTTAATTAACAGGTTTTTTAGAAATTTATTTGTTTTGTTGTCCTAGTTTTATAGATTAAGAATGTATCAACTTGTTTGTTTTCTAAACTGGGAACTCAGGACATTCATAGTTTATATGCCTGAGTCATGCTGCAATTAAAGAAAGAATTGAATGTGGATTGAGTAGTATAAAACATGGACCAACTGGACAACCCGGGTTATTATCTGGAGAGCCAATGAAATAATTTATAATAAGTGGCTATTTTTATGGATGAATAGGGGAAAAAAAATGGTTCTGACTGCTTTAAGAGTTTTCCAGCACTCACAGTCACTTGGCAAAATTCTTTCCAAAAGGGTTATGTACTTGTCATGGCTTAACCCCAGCTGGCACACAACCCCACTTGCTCAATTCTCCCCCACGCCACCCCACCCTGCTCAGGGATGGGGGCAAGAATTGGAAAAGTAAAAGCGAAAAAACTCATGGGTTGAGATGAAAACACTTTGATAATGGAAGTAGAATAATCATAATAATAGTAATGATAATCATGCAATTGGTAGGAAAATAAAAAAGAGAGAATGTTAGAACCAAAGAAGGACTAGTGATGGACACTACAATTGGTCACCACCCACCTATTGATGGCCAGCCAGTCTCCAAGCAGTGCTCCCCCCATCAACCTCCCCTTGAGTTTTATTGCTGAGCATGATGCCATATGGTGTGGAATATCCCTTGGGTCAGTTGGGGTCAGCTGTCTCAGCTATCCCCCCTCCCAATTCCTTGTGCTCACCCAACTTCTTTCCCAGTGATGAGCAGAAAAGACATTCACTCTTTAAGCTCTGCACAGCAAAAGCTAAAACATCCTTGTGTTATCAGTGCTGATAAATCCAAAACAGCCCCATGCAAGTTGCTGGGAGGAAGATTAGCTACCCCAGCTAAAGCCAGAGGAGCACTGAAGTTACAGACTTGCCCTGTCTTTGGGTAGCTGGTAGAGGGCTGGTATTTCTAGTATGACTTCTTCAGTGAGGAAGTTTAAATACTAGTTCTCAGGAACATGTACTGGTAAAATTTGCTTTCTGTAAAATGTAGGTTTTGAGAACAGAATGTAACCACTGGAATAGAGAAGAATATAAGCAGACAGTTGTTGTGAACAGTAACTCTTGCAGACTTGATATTTTGAACCTTCTTGGAAAAACGTTGGCTTCCTGTGACTTTAGAAAATAACAGGAGTGCAAGCTTTGGAGGCTGCCTTCTGTTCTCATTCATGAAGTGAGTGAGATATGACATGGGCAGTCTCAGCACAGAGTGCTCCCAATTCATCAGCTTTTCACCAGCAGAAATGCCAAATTGATTACAATTAATTCTTCATGCCCACTAGAAACTCAGCTGTGGGTCTGTACACGGTACAGACGACACGAGCTGTGGGCTGCATCCCTCAGCTGCTGTGCCAGAGTTGCTCCTGCTGAGCTGATGTCAAAGGAGCTTCCCTGGTGAGTCATTTCCACGTGTCAGGGCTAAGCAGCCTCTTGTGACCTTATCCCTCCCCATTCAAAGCTCTGTTGCTTTTCCAGAGGTGCCAAGGTGGCCAAGTGAGCTCAGCTTGGCCGTTGCAGTTTTAGGCAGTTTCTTCTTGGGGCTTCTCTTTCCCTTTTGGTGCAATGAGATGGTAAAAGGGGGATGTTGTGGCATTTCAAGTGTTTCTATGTGTATTTCTGCTTTAAGCAAAATGAACTGTGATGACAATGAGGTCTCCAAAAGTAGTCAGTGAAACTATCCTGTCCACTGTCTCTGTACCCACATAAACCCACCTTTATACAGAGTAATGTTTGATATTATTGGCTTTCTTTATAATATGAGCATATTTTTTATCATAAATATATTATTATTTTAATTTTTTTTTACAAACCCACGTTTTCCTTTTTTTCCTCCAGAGTGATCGACTGCTCATTAAAGGTGGAAGAATCATCAATGATGACCACTCCTTCTATGCAGACCTATACCTTGAAGATGGACTTATAAAGTTGGTTTTATAAGATATTGCTTTTTTTGCATGCATGTTAGCATAGACTACTGTGATTTCTTGATAGTGCTGACCTGAAATCTTTTGTGGACAGAATCTCAGTTACCTCTAAACGTGAGCCTGTAGTTGAGGAGTGTTTAATTATTAAATTCTGCCCTTTTAAAATTCGATAAGTAGAAAATTTCTCTGCTGGAAATTGAAGATATTTGCTTTTCAAACAGTTCAATCACAGTTTCTTCTGAAACAGTTAAGGCAAGTAGGCACTCTCAAGAAGTAATGGTAAGGAAATGGAAACCTTCTGAGTCTGTGAATGGTAGAAGGCTCTCTACAGCTTTTTTCCCCACACCTAGTCAGTGCAATTGCAGCGATGCTCTTAAGGATTGTAGGGTACAGAAATCTGAAATATGTCCCATGTTGCTTGGTGCAAATTAGGACCTGCTACTTCTCAGTTGCCTCTTGGTTAATGCTGAACCGCAGCACATTCTGTTCCTATAATGTTGTTATGCACTGTCACACAATTAGAAAGAAAGTCCTGATTTACCAGGCTATAAAATACAGGAACTGTGAAAGTATTTGTTGAAAAACTTGAAATAAGTGTTATTGATAACCTGGGAAACTGTAACAGAGATGTCCATGTGCTCTGCTGGTCCTGCCTTGGCTTAGTGGAGATGAGGGCCTCTAAGATTTGCAGTTATGTACTGTGTATGAGCACTCTGATGTACACAAGGATCAAAGCCTTTTTCATGACTGCTAAACATTTTCACTAGTGACCTAAGAAGTTTGGTCTCCAGAGGCTACAGTTTGATGCACAGAAATATAATTATGGTTATGTAGTAAATAATTAATTGCCTGCTTGTTTTCAGAACTCCTTAGGAACATAACATCAGATTAATAGTCCAATTCTTTATATAGATGTGACTGCTTAAGTTATTATGATTCAGGTTATTAGAACAAAAAAACCTCAATATTTTCATCCATGGACTATGTAGTTTCCTTCATGCTTCATTCTGCCTTTCCATTTGTAGTGTTACTTGCATTGCAAAAGTGGCAAAAGTGGAGAGGACACAAAATTTTGAACATGCATCTATTTTTAAAGCAACAGTTAACCAAGTTGTGCTCTCTTTGATGGGTGTTTTTGTTGAGTTTTTCTGTGGTTTTGTTCATTCAGATGCAAATCTTCTAGTAACACTTGTAAGCATAGGAACTATTTAAACAACTAAATGCATGAGATGCTGAGAGCCTGAAACTGTTGTGAATTTTTGGCTTTGATTCCAGAAATCCAGTGGTAGTTAACAGGCAGGCTAGCAATGTCAAGCTTTCACCTGCCCTTGTTAAGTGCATGGACTCCCTCTGAAATCCATTTGTGGATCCATACCTCCAGGAAGTATCTCAGCTGTCCAAGCTAATTAGGATTAATAATGAACAGACAGGCAAGATCTTAGTTTTTAAGAGGCATTTATCTTTGCTCAAGGAGGCAAGATCTCTATTTAGCACCTTGAGTTATTCCTGGCTCCCTAGATTTAGATGGCCTAAGATTTTTCTTTGTAAACTGTGCAAGAAGTCCTGCTCTGAAATAATTTGTGAAGCCAGCCTGCTGTGAGATGGGATTGAGTCCTTGAGTGTTCAGATGATAAATTTTGCATTCTCAGAAAGCTCTGGGTTTGTTTGATCTCTCAGTTTCTTCAGGTGGAACTATCCATTGTGTCAAATATTTAACATCATTGTTAAACGTGGCTCAAGCCTGTTTTGACCTTAAAACTCAGTCATCCACATTTCAGTTGCTGCTATAACTTTCCAGCTGCAGATCCTGCTGATAATACAGAATTCTAATACAGAATGGAGCAGACACCAAACCACTCAGCCCCAGAATAGGCAATAGTGTCCTGGTTTTACTGGGCTATAAAAGATGTGGGTTATTTTTCTCACTCTGAAATGAAAACTGATTGGAAAAGAGAGAGTTGGGTTTCTCTTGCAGCCTAATGAAAAATTTGGCTCTTTTAATGCTTTTAATGCAGATCATTCTGCAGACGAAAGCAGATGTGACCTTGAGTGTGTTTGGGGATCAGCTGTAGTTTGGAGGATGGTAGATGTTTCTTCCTGCCAATCAATGCTCAAACTGTCTCTCTAGATACAAGGTGCAGTGGTGCATGTGGATATTTCCTACCTGAAACTTAAGCCCTGCACACTCAGATGGCAGCTGAGAGGAAGTTCTCCAGTATCTAGATAGTACTTTAAATATTTGGTAATTTAAATTGGCATATAAATAATATATTTTGCCTACATCTCTCCTGCCTCTCTTATCACATGAGGAAGTGAGCCCTGTGCCAAGTGACAGGTCATGGTCTGGTGCTTGCTGTACTCTGCTCCATCCCTGCCAAGGGGAAGAGTTGGTCCCTCTGGGCTGGAGGAACAAACCACTAGCAGGTGAGGGACTGGGAACATGGTCTTCAGATGTGGTGAGCAAGCGATGAGTCAAGTTAGGGGGGGCCTCGGATGCCTAAAAGAGGTCTGGGCTTCAAAACTGCAGAAGCACCACCATGAGTTCTGGGGGAGGTTTTCATCTTCCTTGGATGAAGCTTAGGAAGAGCTGAAGCCTGCTGTTTCTGTTGTGCTTTAATCAGCTCATGTACAACAGAATTTGCCAACTTGTTTGACTGAAAATGGCAGACAGCATCAGCTTTCTGTGGGTGTGAGTTTTCTGGTCACTGACATAGGAGGAAACCAGCTCAGTCACTTGTACAGTGTCTAGAAAGCAGTTATCTGCACTGTTGTATTTTTTCACCCACAAGTAATGGAACCCCATTCTTGCTCATCTACACTTTGCATTAATGAGTGGCAATTCAGGAATCCTGTCACATTATCTCCTACTCTCTGTTCTACTTAGTCAGAATAAAAATAACCCTGAGTACCACTGAAGATCAGACTTCTCCCAGCCTTAATCTTGATGTCAGGGCAAGAGATGAGATAGGTTTCTGACAGGTAGTAGTGCAGCATCACCCACAAAAGCTGTTTGGTCCCACGTCACTTCAACATGGATGATTTCTGCTGAATAAGAGGTTGCTCAACCATACAGTGAAAATAATGACTATTGAATCGTCAAAAAACATCAGTGTATAGTTATCATACTTTCACTTCGTTAGGGCATGTGTCTTCTTGAAGAGGAAACTGGTAGATAGTTATTGTGGAAGAAAAGAAAAATTAATAGCTTTTTTTGTGAAGGTTTACATTAATGTTACTCTCAGAAGCTACACTGGTCCTTGAAGTGCAGATACTCCTTGGACATACTAAAAGGAGATGGGTCATAGTTAAATTTTTTCCCAGTTCAATTTCTTAGCAACATAAATGCTCTACAGACATGGAGGGTTCTTCTGATTAAAATCTTGGGGATAGATTTGATTAACAAAAATTAGTGCAACACAATTACTACACATGGGGCTAGCTAACTTTACACAAGGCATTGAATCTGCTCATGGGTGCAATGCCTTATTATATGCCTTTGTGAGGCGCATTTTAAAACAGAGGAGCTGCTTGCAACTTTCGTTTGTGCAACTGGATGTGCTGCGTAGCTGCTGGTTTTTGCATCCAGGTCAGTTCCCTGTTTGTCAGGGTGTTGTTCACACTGTGCAGCTGCACACAGGTTATAACAGGCTGCCAGTGCTGTGCATGTTGGTGACTATTAGGTGCCAGACGTGGAGGTGCCAGCTCTCATGAGTAAACCCTCCTGGATTTGTTCAGTGTTGGGCAGCCTTGACCCCGTGCCGGGATGCCCACGAGGAGTTTGCCTGTGGAATGAATGGCTGTGCTTCCTTCCAGCCAGGGCCCAGGGCACCGGGGGAGACGAGTTGATGCAGGTGACATTTTTGCATAGCATATGAAGCAAATTCTTGGCCTCTTGGGGCTATTTATTAACTCTGTCAGTTTGGCCAGAATCCAGTGTGAATAATTATCCCTGGGGTTTTTTAAATTTTTACCACTGGTTTTAATGGACAGTTATATTCACTTCTAGTTCTACCTTATCACAGTTGGCTGTTAATCAGTTGCTGTGTTTTGAACTGTAGGTGGGAGCTGCATTTTAATGTGGGGAGACAGATTCAGCAGCTCAGATGTCTGAGGTATTTATTTAGCTGTGGATAAATGTTATTTTATCCAGACAAAGGAAAATTAAGACAAGGACTCTGCCTCTGTAATATGAGATAAACTAAGTGAAATTTAACTGCCTTGCAGCTACCTCAAAGCCCAAATATATTGCAGTGTAACGGTGCAGAGACATGGCTTCCACTCAGACCCATACCTCTCCCTGTTTGGCACCATGCAAAGTAGACAATTAAAAAGTAATGTGGCTGTAAAAGTTAACATTTAATTTATTTGTAGTTGAGTCCACGAATAATAAAAGTATTTTGATCATAAGTATCTGGAGTTTGATATTGGTATGGGGGACAGATAAATATTTTTAATAGGGAAAAAAAAAATTCTGCTTTGAAGACCCGAAGGGAAAGAGATGGCAACAGCTAATTATAATTTTTCCACATAGTTATGCAGAATGTTTCACTGACTTTTAACTTCAAGGAGAGGATGAAGAATATGGGACATAGTAGATTAAACGTGTTTAGGTCTCTTAGATATGTATTTCTATATCTTTGGTTATTTAGATTGCTTTTTAAGGATAAATTTACACTGCATGATGACAAAGTAATTATAAAATTTCTGATATGCCTTTTGCTTCTGCCATATATTTACAATTCCAGCTTGCTCCCATATTTTATCTATGTTTTCCTATTTTCATTTAAGAACTTAATATACAAAACTGGAGCCCCCACGAGAGCATTAAGTGTACATAATTTGAATTGTTTAAAGATAGAAATCATATAAAAAATAATCAATTTTTAATGCTGGTGCATTATAGCTCCTTTATTGGCCACTAGAGCCATGCAAAGCAAACAGAGCTCATGGCTCAGCAAGGCAGCTCTCCTCGCTTTGTTCTGCAGTGCTGGGCAGGACAGGGAGGATGTGCCTGAGCTTCACCTTGCCTGTGGGAACTCACCTCCTTCTCTGTGGGCCCAGGCTCCCTCTCCCCTCCACGCCTCAAATAGCTTTGTCCTCTGTGCTTGTTCAAATAAAATAATACTGGCTTTCCATGCTGTCCAGGCAAATAGGAGAGAATCTGATTGTCCCTGGAGGAGTCAAGACCATAGAGGCTAATGGTCGCATGGTTATTCCCGGAGGAATAGATGTCAACACTTATCTACAAAAGCCCTACCAAGGAATGACTGCTGTTGATGACTTCTATCAAGGCACAAAAGCAGCTCTAGCAGGGGGCACCACCATGATCAGTGAGTACCAGCAGAGCTTTCTCTTCCCATGCCAGGCTGAAGCCTGTGTAGCATGTCTGGGGATAGCTACCAGAGGCTACATTCTGATTTTCTGAGATCTTCTGCAATGAATCTTCCAGTTTCTGGGCACTGGGTTTGAGATCCATTCATCACTGTTAACCAGGGTTGGCCTGAAAATGAACCTACCCTCAGACAGAAATACCAGTGTGCAGAATTGTCTTTTGGATTTTCCTCTGAAATACAGAACAAGCACTGAAGGATAATGTATGTATTCTTGGGATTTTGGAAAGCAGTGTAGGTAGTGCTGTAAGTATGTGGCACAGAAAATCTGACAAAGATGTGCTGTTCCCACCTACTGCCATTTCAAAGGCTTTGGAAATAAGATATATATGTTTATTAATAAGATATGCTTATTTATGCACTTGGATTTGGCAGCAGGAATTGAGAAATACCTTAACAGAGATGTCCCAGAGGAACATCTTTGTTGGTGAAAGGAAGAAGTGTTTCTAATTGGTAAAGACACTTCTGTCTACAGATGGTGGGACAAGATTTCTCTCTTTCCTTCTGGCTGTGACTTGACTTTGGTTAAATGTTGTGAGGCAATTGTTCAGGTGCCATAAATTGTCTTAGCTTCCTTGTGGAGAGGAGCTTCCCAGAGGAGTTTTACTCACACTGAATTGGGATGTGGATTTTTTTTTCTGTGTGTGTGTGTTATCTGTTACCCATATTAAACAGCAGGTATTGGCTGAAATACCTTTGGCACAAAATGCACTGCCGTTCATTCCTTTTGTTAATAGTTTTTTCAAGTCTGTGTTCTTCGGTTATGTACTCCTGTACAGAGTTAGGCTTGCAAATGCCACTGGTAAGCTCATCTTGATTTTTTTTCATACTAACCAGCCCTGCAGAGAGAAGCACCCATGCATAAGTAGTCCTGTGTTTATGTCAGAGGATGGTGTAGCACCATTAGAGGCAGAAAGCCTTGAGGCAGGGGAGAGGCAGGACATTCACTGTACTGTATGGTGTGACTGAGTATTTGTGCACAATGTCACCTTTCAAACCTTTGGCTGTATTCCCAGTTTTGGCTGCTGACAACACTGAACATCTGCACTGATGTATTGGCAGGGCAGAGCGGGCCAGTTCAGTGACTATGAGGCACTGGTTACTTATTGTGCTTACTGTGAAAATACATAGAAATGGACACATCAGGCAAGAAGGACAGTGAAGTCCATAACCTATGATCTCTTACAATACAGTAGGGGGACAGATACATGTTTCCTAAGCTGTGAGGTGTTTGGCTCCCCCTTTGTGTGTCTGCTCCCCCTTTGTGTGTCTATTGATGCTGCACCAAGCAGGTTGTCAGACTTGTTTTAGTATAGGCTGTTCACAAAGTCTGCAGCACCTGGGGCAGCAGGACCTGGCTGACACCCCAGCTTTACAGTCAGCACACAGACTGCCTCCAAGGCTGCTGTTCTGGCTGAAATGCTGGAAGACTGCTCACTTTGGGGAAATCTGAACAGTGTGCTTGCTGTCCCTCCTCTAACAGGCACTCAATCTCTTTTTCAGTTGATCATGTGCTTCCAGAACCTGGGTCTAGTTTACTGACCTCCTTTGAAAAGTGGCATGAGGCAGCTGATACCAAATCCTGTTGTGATTATGCTCTCCATGTGGACATCACCAGCTGGTATGATGGCATTCGAGAAGAGCTGGAAGTACTCGTGCAAGACAAAGGTTAGTGAGTGAAATGTAGTAGTATTTTTTTTTTAATTGAAATATCATATGGAGGTGAAATTCTGAAGTATTTTAATGAATGCATAGGCACTGGCTATTCTGGCCAAGGCTCTTCACTACTACAAACTTGTATTTTCACTTGCTGCTTTGTGAAATGGACCTAAATCTTTGTGCATATATATGACTTTGTCCAATATAGGCATGGAAGATTAAGATGCTTATGTTGTCATAAAGAAATGTATCACTTTATCCTTGTTTGTATGTGTGACTATGGAATAGGCTCAGACATTGCATAGATAGTTTTTGAAGGTAAAACTCAAAGTTCAGTATCTAAGATAATCAGCCCAGTCACTTTAGATCCCCTAATGAATGAAGAAAATGAAACATTTCAAAGTAGTGGTTCAGGTTTTAACTATACTGAAATCTTTGGTTCAGCTGCCTCAAATTAAATCCAAATATAAAGAGCACATGGGGCTGTGAATATGTCACTATAGGCTAGATCTCATTTCTCAGCATAATTTACTTGCTGAGACTTGATTTTGTAAATAAAACATGCCTGCATTTTTAAAACAGATTCTAGTTATTTGAAATAAATGATGCTAAAGTTAGGTACCTAATATTGAAAAAATACCCTGATTTTTTCAAGTGCTTCTCTCCAGTGGCTTTCCCTGAAGTTACTAGAAGATGCCTTATTTCAACACTTGCAAAAAAAACCTCACTTATTTAGGAATCTAAGTCACTTCTATGGGTTTGACTGTTCAGTTAACAGGCCTACTATCATGTGAAATGCTATAGGTTACTCTACCTGAACTCCAGCTACCAATTCAGAATAGCACAGATGAAACCTCTCCTAAATGCTCAGTGGGGCAGTCTCATATATGGACGGTGTCTTTGTGGCACCAGATACCTCTGTGTGGGCAATGGAGCCCAGCCTTCAGAAGATCCTAGCTTAGGTCTTGTTCCTTGAAATTGTGCCTGACAGCATGTATTTTCTTTGCAGAATCATATATTTTCATGTGTTTTTCATTTTCTACTTTCCTTGAAAATGTATGGACATTAATTAGGGAGTATTTTTCTGAAATGGTATGTGGTTTCCATGGGCAAATGAGTGTTCTGTTGGGAAACCTAAGTGATATGTATATGCAGCATCCTTTCTAATGTGTAGTGCTAGTGTTGACTTAGATGTGAAAGGTTCTGTTTACAGAGAAAGGTACTATCAAAGTAGAAAAAAGAAGCAAAATGCTATTTTTGAGTGAACAGTTGTTTGCTGAGATGCCTTATAGGTGCAGTCACCTGGAGGAGTTTATTCCATGTCACAGGATATTAACGGTACATGTGCTGTATAACCAGATTTTAGGCAACAAAACACTTCTATCAGCAAAACTGCACATAATTAGAGAAACTGCAGCTGGTCTTATATAGGTCTCTAGTATAGGTGTTTTTTACAAAATTATGACATCTGTCAACACAAGTGGTGCTAAATCTGTGCTGTTTTCCTGCTACCAGCATTAACATGAATCTGCTGCTGTGCATTAGCTGGCTGTACTCTCAGACAGGTATACTATGGCTTGTTTCAAAGCCAAAATATCATGGATATTATTTGCCAGAGCTCCCAGACCACAGATGGCTCAGCACTTGAAAATTTGCCCAAGGGTTTACATTAAAAGCCTGGTGCAGACAGTTAGCTTAGTTTTCTCCAGCTATTGAAATGTGAGTTTTCTGTATAGATCTGACCTGCCTCTGAGTCATCAGAGGAAGCAGAAATCTGTTCACTGGTTCCTGAACTGAGATTTATGATGGAGTCTTGGTGGCCTCTTCTGTGGTGAGAGCATTAGGAGGTCACCTTTGTTCTCATGTATGTCTCAGGCAGGCAGTGTGAGTTTCTCTCATGTGTTAGGAGACACAAGGTAAGGGTCAGGATGAATGCACAAGCACAATAGGAAATAATTGAGCGGTGCAAGGGCTTTCAAATTAATGGGAAATATTTCCTTATAATTGGAAACATTTAAGCCAGCTGGTGCAAATAGAGTTGATGTCAGTGGAGTGACCCTGATTTTCATCAGCTGGGAATCTGGATTGAATTGGTTTTCAGCTGATTGTGGGTGAGTTAGCAGAGTGACAGGGCTCAGCTCATTGTGTTTCAGTGCTACATGTGCCTAATGCAATCAGCATGAGTAACAGGGGAGCTCACAGAGTGGCTGTTGAGGTGCCTTGTCATGAGGTGTAATTGAACAATTAATCAGTTTTAAATCAATACAAAGCTAATTAAAGGAGACACAGACTTTAGAAGGGCCCAAAGATTTTTGTAGAGCTAAATATTGATTATAAACACGCAGGCTTGTAGCATTTCAGCAGCTATTTTAGGATTGAGCTTCTTCAGTATATGCAAAGAAGCAAGAGCCTGAAACTGATGAAGGGACTTCACTGATGCCTTTGACTTTGTCATTGCTCAAAAAAAACTGTAGTCCTGCCTGAAATTTGGAGAGGATTCTGTTGAGTACCGGTGTAAGAACAAGTAGGACATTAAGAAGAATGTAGTTTGTAACAGGTGTTAAGCATTAAGGTCAACTGGCCATGGACCTGGGCTTTTGAAAAGCTGCATAATTCCAATGAGTAGGGCAAGGAACCAGGTCAGGGCAAGGAGTCTAATCTTGGGTACCTGTATATGTAAATTTGTGTGATTTATCTTCATATCTGGTATAGGTGCTCTCTTTGCAAGGCAGGATTGTTCACACCATCTCTTTGTTAGTGGTAAAGGCAGCCCCTGAAATGCTCTTCTGTGTGAGTATCTGGTGGCAGCTGAGGGTGTGAATGTGTGTTTACATGGGAGAATTCTGCTTCTGCACTGTGGTAAGGAGCAGGCTCAAGATCCTATGGCAGGATCCCTACTGGGATCTCTTCTATTCCCATTAATTTCAGGGAGAACATTAGACAGGGGGAGAGCAAAACTGGGCATTTTATCAAGGTCAGAAGAGGGCCTAAGAAGATACCAAAGCAATAAAAGAGAAAGGATGAAAATATGTATCACTTGAGTCAGTGTATGTCTTCCACCCACAGTACTCAGGGAAAGCTGCCTCACCTCCTGCAGGACTGTGGTTAAGTGAATTACCTTTGGCTAGAGCCTGGTGGATAAAGGAGAGCAATGGGTGACCCAGCTCTCGGCTCACAGAGAAATGTGTTGGAGGGGTCAGTCCCGTGCCGTCGCTGAGGGCAGTCGGCATGGCTTAGGGCAGGCCTCACGCATCCTCCCGCTTTGTGTGCACATGAAAGATGGCTCCTGGGAGCAGCTGACATCTGACATGTGGGGTGGGTTTGTGGAGAGAAAATTGAGCTCTGCTCTTGGGCACATGGGGTGGGTGTGCTGAGTGTGAGCAGTCTTAGGGAGATGGGCTCAGGGAATGAGGCTGCAAGCACTGGCCCCAGGGAAGGCCCAGCTCAGGTTTTAAAATAAGAATATACTGAGTACTTTGAAATTGTAGTGAGGAATAGATGGAGGGATTACAGTTAGTAAAGGCTATATGTGTTTTCTGAGAACATGATCAACAGGACAAAAGGAAGAAAGGATGAGCTTACAGGCTGACAGAATTCTACCTTTCAGGCTGGATTTGCTTGGTGAAGTCAACAAGGGAGGGACCAGTTCCTGCTTTGTGTTTCTTTCTGAGTTGCCTGGACTTAGAAGGAAAACACAATATCAGGGATCATTTCAATATTTTATCCTGCATGTATCCTGGGGTATTTTAGTCCTGTAATTGTACTTAAACAAATTCTCTGTGTGTGTGTGTGAGAGAGCAGTCATACTCTGTGCCTGAGGATGTATTTGCTCATTCTAGACGCGTGAAGGAGTTATATCTTCATCAGAGAGCTTTATTTATTTTTTATAGACAACATGAATATCATGAACAGATCTATGTAATTTTCTTCTTGTCCCAGGAAGCACAGTTTTCATCACAGCCATTTTGGAATGCAGCATACACAGCTTAGGTGGCTTAGAACTTATTCTTTTTGTAAGCTAGAAAACTACAATACTGGTCCTTGGACCAAACTGGGGATCTTGCCAGTAGACTAAAGAGTAAGACAAATATAAACACTGATACGAATTCATATGTACAGAGATTATGAACAGAAGACATTTGTAAGTCTCATTCATGAGACCTTGTAATTCTCATTTGGTAAGAATACAAAACTGTGTAAATAACCAAATCTTTGAAATAAATAGCAACACTTTGGGATTTGAATACAGGGGGTTCTTGACAACTGACACTCACTGCTAGCATTTTTTATGCATTTCTAAAATTTGAAACTGTCATCTTCCTTGGTTTTTTTTATGGCTACCAGTATAAATCCTTCCATCTTTGGAAAGCAGAAGGAGGAGTGTGGTGAGCTGCCTTATAAAACTGGTTTCAGACTTTGTTTCCACTCCTTCCCAATGTCTACTATCAGCTAAGCTTAGTGTTGTGGAGTGTAAGGTCGACAAAAGGCAATTCTGAATGCACATTCAGGTACACACTTCCTTCACCTTCTCAGCACTTTGAAAGAACCTAACCAGAAGTTTTAAACTGAAATGTTTTCCTGATTAGCTATGGAAACCTAAAAAGAAAAACACCCATTCACAGAACCTTACACAAGGTCTTTTAAACTTCACAAACTTTATATTGCTTGCTTTAGCCACCATTGCTTGTCTGTGATTTGGCTACAAGCCAAAGGATTCCTCTTTGGATTGGTGGCTGGGTTACTCCAGGGATGAACACAGGCTATCCACAGCCTCCAAAAAATTTCCCCAGAGAAGAGGGCATCCAGGCTTCTAGTCCTAGCAGCTATAATGCAGCTGTGAAGCCATGCTTGATTTTTGGCAATCACTAGTGAAAAGCCTAGTCCAGACATACTCTATTACTTACTTTTCCTGAAGTTTTTGTTCAAATAAAATTTAAGAATACACTTACATGGCAACACCTTTGAATTTTGTCTTGGAACAGGTGTGAACTCTTTTCAAGTCTACATGGCGTACAAAGATCTCTACCAAATGTCCGACAGCCAGGTATTGCTCTGAATACTTTTCATTGCTGTGATCTGTCCTCTCTTTTCTCATCTCCCAACACATGAGGAGTTACTGAGGTTGAATCCCAGAGAAACAGTCTCACTGGCCTGATTGGCACTGGGAGAAACGTGCAGTGGTGGTTTACTCTCTGGGGGCTCAGTGCTGAGCTGTGTAGAACACCTGCAATGTGTCTCTTCAAGTGTATGACATTCACCTTCTGTAGAGATCTTCTGGTGTCTCCCAGCATTGCAGCCGCTCAGCTCTGCTCAGGATCTCACTCATTTTATGTTGCAGTAACTGTTTTGAGGACTCTAGGTCAGAGAGGGAGAAAAAGATGAAGTACTCGAGGCAGTGGCAGTTCTGAGGTTTCAAGAGTTTCTTGGTTGCTGTAAGCAGCTAAATGGAGTTGCTCTTTGGGGGAGGTGGCCTTTTCTCATTAGGGCTGGAGATAACAATGAGCTTGTTTGTCCAGAGCTCATTACAGATTCCAGACTCTTCAGCTTTCCTATTCATACATATCAGGCCACTGTAAATGGACAATGGCATCTGTTAGCAATAATAATGTTTGCTTATTCAGTTGGTAAAATGTTTCTTTCTTACTTATTCCCAGAGCTACAGCTCTTGATCTCTTAAATAACTGTTGTTACACCTCCAATACACGTGGTTTTAATTGGAATCTTAGATATAATAATTTATAAATATTCTCTGAGAGGCACTGCCTGTTAAGTTCAACTCCCTGTTGGAATTGCCAAGAGGAAAACATCAAAATGTTTAATGTGTGGCTGGACTAATGGCTGTTACCTTGTTTAAATGTCCATGTTGCAAGCTGTAAAATGCTGCCTGAGGTGCCCTAGTGCAAAAGTAGGCATTGAAGAACATTTTTCTTCCATATTTAATCTGTGTTTGAAAACTGGGCTCCTACATTACTGAAGTCTGGTTTAAAAAATGGAAACAGAAGCTGAATACCTTTTGGAAATGAAACTGTGTTTCAGTAGATGCGTGCTCAGAAATTACCAGTAAAAGTGAAAGGATCAACTACTGCCCTTCTTTATGGATGGGTGTTGAGTCTTAGAAAGCAGTTAACAAAACAAGGATGCTCTAGAGAACATATTGCAACTTTTAATAGTAGAATTAAAGGTGTTGCTGAAAGTTCAACAATGACAACTCTAAGGAGGTTGTGCACAATGCCTGCACTTCAGAAACGAGATGTTTTAGCCTTACTAAAAGTGTCTGTAGTACATGTAGTATAATAATTCTACATGTAAATATTTTACATTTGCTACAACTACAGAAAAGAGGGTCACTAAACTTAGCCCTGCATGAGAGGGCAGGGGGAGGTGGCCCTGCAGTGCAGGACCCTGGGGCAGACTCTGTATCCCAGGGAAGTCCAGCCCTGCTCAGGACTGTTGACCGTGTCTTGGTGCACCTGGTGTGTAGAGGGGTGGGTAAGTCAACAGCAATCAGTGAAATTCAGGTTCTGTGTTGAAAAGAGATCATTTGCTATTCACCAATGTAATTACCAATGCAGAAGGTACAAAACTGTGGTGAAGAGAGAGGTCTGAGTGTTAAGCAATGTGTTTTCCTTATTCAGCAGTGTTTCCTTCTTTTTACTACCTGCAGCTTTATGAAGCCTTTACCTTTCTAAAGAGTCTTGGGGCTGTTATCTTGGTCCATGCTGAAAATGGAGACTTGATAGCTCAGGTGAGTGAACCATCTTAGTTTTGGTTTTTTTTTTCACTTTGTGAGATGATAGGTATAAGAGAGGAGAAGTTAAAGAGGCCAGTCAGAGAATGGGTAGGAAGAAAGGAGCTCCCTTAATTGAACCTGATGCCCTGAAAACTGCTGGAATAAAGCCTGGGGTGGAATAATGGGAGTCCTTTTGCATTAATTGGCAGAGCTTCCTTGAGACAGGGCTGTGATCCAGGCAGCTCCTTGCCTTGGCAGCAGATGAGGACTAGGTAAGAGGGGCAGAAGGAAGCAAGATTTCTTCTGAATCCAGCAGATAGAAGTGAAGCAGGACAATGTAAAGCCTTGTTCACAGATTTCAGGTACAAAAAGAGGATCTGAAAGCTTTATACTAAAGTCTTTTGCTGCAGGTATCAGCATAAGCAACTCAGTGAGTTTGGAGCAGGTATTAAAGCTCACAGACCTATTTATTTTTGGGAATATTCTTATAAATGTCTGAAGCATAAGAATAAGAACTACTGTGATCATTTCAAAATTATGTGCTTAAGTATAATCCATGCTCTTAGAAGGTGCATTTCAGAACCAGGAAGCTGGGCTGAAGTTCAGACCCAGGGTCTCAGTGCAGACCTTGCAGGTCAGGTGCCCTGGGAGCTGCTGTCCTCCCACTGGGCTGTACCATGGCTCTGATCAGAAGCACAACACGTGGAAACATGGAAAGAGGCAACCCAAGGGCAGCAGTTGATAGTAAACTTCCCACTGGTTTTTCAAGGGCCAGGATCCCCCCCTAAAACAGAAGGGGCAGGTTTGGGTGGATGTTGTTTTGACTCTGTATTTGTGACAGATGAATCTTTGAAGGCTGTTGCAGAGATATCTCACTCACCTGATCCCTCGTACGTGCATCGAGCCCCTCTTAGGTGGGTGAGGCTCTGAGTGAGCTATCTGATTTATCTGCTGAGCTGCTTATCTGCTGGCTTATCTGCTAAGGACTGGGCTGCAGAGCTGGCAAGGAAATTACAGCAGCTAAAGCTGTCTTTGAGATCTGGACAAGGCTGCCCACCTTGTCTCATGTTTAAGGGAGAACCTCAAGGGGATGTTTGAGCTGTTGGGCAGTGGCAGGAACCCTTGCCTTGGGTGTATTTTGTTTTTCCATCTGTGGGAAAAGCACATCTTCATCTTCCTGGTTAGAATTTACCTCCTTTGAGACCTGCCTTTCACTTTTAACTTTGAGCAAAATAACCACTGAGGTCAAAAGTTACTAGTAAGGAGTCAGCAGGCACATACAGTGCAGTTGTATCCTTCCCCTACTGAAACTGGGTGACAACCCTCATTTTCCTCAAGAGAGGAAAAAAGCTGATTTCTCATGAAGTTTAGCTTGAATAAAAACTACTAAATACATGATTTATATTTTTACTACAACATAAAATATCCAGTAGAATTAAAATGACTAATAATAAGCATGATTAAGTCAATATTACTGGAGGAAAGGCAAAATAAATCAAATGTCATCTATGGTGTTTTGATACATTTTCCATTAAAATCAAGGTACACTCACGGAATTGCATTTTTGATAGAAATCTATTTCAGCTACATTTTTCTCTGATCAGCCTTAATATAAAGCCATTGAATATGAACAAACAGGACAGAAAAATGATTAGGAAAAGAGGAAGTAGTAATTAAATTTAAGTTATGTTATACATCAGTGTATTTGTTCACCATTTCCATGTTTCATAAAATCAGTCTTTCTCCATGCTTTTATTTAGAAGAATTATTTGGATAGTGAAAAGAAAGCTGCCTGCACATAGTTTTTTAGGACTGGCCCATGTGAAAATACAAATTTGATCTTCTCAAACAAATATTCTAGTTAATTAGCACTATCAAATCCTTTTACAGGGGGTAATTTATCATATGATCTGATTTTATTCCTTCAATATGCAAATCTGTCCTACTTTGCGTATCTATTCTGTACCAACTTGCTATTTTTTTATATGGTTGTAACTTTATTTTATTGCTGTATTTTAATTATCTGAAGTCTTCAACTGGCACTGTTCAGAGGTGGTGCATTAGTGAGCCAGAACAGCTGTTTTTAAGAATACCTATGAAACTTTATGCTTCTCTAACGAAAATATTCTTACACAGTCAAATTAATGCGTTCCTGTTAATGCCTCTTCAGCATTGATTGATTGCAGTGAAAGCTAAAGTATATATGAATGTTAACTTTTCCAGTTTTACTGGAGTATGTTGGTAATGTGCGAGCTTTTCACCCTCAGGGACCTGGGATCAGATATTTATTAGTTGACACATTCAGATATGTTCAGTAACTTTATCCTGGTCTCTAGGGGACATTTGTCTGTGTCACAGAGACATTACATCGTTGAGCTGGGCTCATTAAAGCCCTGTGGGCAGGGCAGGCCAGGGCCAGAGGTGCAGCAGCAGCTCTGGTCCCACTTCTGCGCCTTTCTCAGACCTGAGGATGAACCTCAGATGAAAAGGGGTTCACCACCAGTTTCTGCAAAAAGGGAAATTTATTCTGATAACACTTCTTGGCCTTAAATTAAGTGAAGTTATTTTTTTGTTTAAATAAAACCAAAAGTCACTGCTATAAAGCTAGAGCGAAGCGATTGCTTTTCTGACAAAGACCCACTGGTCCTGAGATGGGCTCTTTGATGAGGACAAGGTGCCCTTGCAACTAGAGGGGCACTGTTTTTGTTTGATAAAAGCATAATTTTAGTGATACACTGTGTAGGAAGAAAGCATTACAGAAAACTGAAAGTTTCAGCAATATTGAAAGTTTTTGAAAGTGGATTGCAACCAGAGAGGGACTTGATCAAGTAAATAGGGAATGGCTGGCTGGAAGTACCCATAATTACCATTTTGTGTATTGCTTGAAGCCAGTTCCCTGGGCTGGTGTGGTGTCAAGTAGGACTTTCTGGACGACAGAGGAGGTTTCTGATGGTGCAGCCCAATGGCTTGGGGCACAGATAAGCTCAATCACACAACAGAGATCACTGCTGGTATGTCGTGGCCCCAGTTTAGAGCCAGTTTTCAGTGTTCAGTGGGCTTTGCAGCTGCATTTACACTGACACTGAAAGGAGCAGTCAGACCATGGCTGTTCACCTTCCTGGGGGTGCTGGGTGCACAGGACTCATCCTGGAGCTGGGTCAGCATGTGTGTCTTATGTTGCAGGAACAAAAGCGCATTCTGGAGATGGGAATCACTGGACCTGAGGGACATGCCCTGAGCAGGCCAGAAGAGGTAAGAGACTTGGCTCATTTTGTCATTTGTGGAAGTATTTTCAAATGCATACTATTGGAGCTCAGCTTCTGTATGTGCAGACAACGGATGGGTGCATCAAGGAAGGCAGATGTGTGCTTCCCCCACTGCCTGTTCCAGTATTATTCAAAGTCTGAAAAGTCCAGGTTCTTTCAACTTGTTTGTTTGCCTGAAAAGCCCTTTGGATGCTTCAGCAGGTGCATTCCCTTAGTCCAGGGATAAGCGTGTCTTTGTACACTCAGGAGTCTCAGCTCCTGCTGCCCCAGGCATGCGTGTCCATGTAGTTTTTAAGTGTGACCTTTGTGTTTTGATTTGTGATGACAAAAAATGGGCTTATCAGGCTAAAAATCAGCAGTGCAGCTTGAGGGTTAGTCCTCAGAGTAACTGCATTTATTAGAATGCTTTGGCTGAAAACCTCCTATAAGATGCATGTGCACATCTATACTGTGCATATGCATACACCCACATATAGATCTACTTTCATGCTGGCAGATATATTGGTGTCAGAAATGCAGGCTGTAGGGATGCAAATACATGAGAATGGAAAGATGCTGTGAGGCAGCTTGCTTTATGCAACTCCCTTATAATAAAATCTGGGCTCTGGTGTGGATCATCTCAGGCATCTGGAAAGGGTTTATTTAACGACAAGGAAAATGTGAAGGCATGAGAATGTCCCCTAAAGTACACAGCTCAGACCTCTAATGGGGTGTGGAGGGCAGTAGTGGGAAGTGACTGCTTTCCTAGAAGACTAAAGAGACTGGGGATTTGAGGCTGAACTTGAAGAGATTGTTGTGATTTGCAGATCTTTATTTAACTTCTCCCCAAGGCAAAAGGAATCAGCTTAATTGGTCACATTCTTCTACTGAACTGTTTATGTACTTTTTCATTTTGCTGTTCAACTTCTACTAAACTTATTCTGTAAGGATTGAGTTGATTCCTTTTAATGAGAATAGGGCCTAAGGAAAATCTGCATTTGCGGTTTCCAGAAAAGAATTTTGCTCAGCTCTAGTGTGGCAGTGCTGAGGTCGTGTCTTCTTCCCTGCTCTCTAAAGGTGCATTTGGGGTTTCTAGAGCAAATGTTTTGATACAAGTCCTAGAAAAAACTAAAGCAGTCTGATTTAAGGTAAAAATGTTTTACAAAACTGTAAAGGATTAAGCCATGTAGTTTTGGAAGGTCTAAGTTGCTCAACTTTTCTAGCAAAACTCTTGCACAGAAATTTCTGTATCAGAGACACTATTTTCAGTAACAACAGGGTTTTTCGTATTAAAATGCCAATACTGTGAGTCCATCTGGGAAGGATCTGGTATAAAACTGATGGCTAGGGAAAGGAGTCTCCAGAGCTGCTGGGAAACACTGCTCCTCCATCTGAGGATGCTTGCTTTGTGTGCCTACGTCCCAGATGGCTCCCTGGGAGGAGATTGCCTTTACGCTTGCTGACAGAGGGGACTTACTGGGCACTGCTTCAAAGGCTTCTGTGGATTATGGGCTAAATTCAGTCCATAGTGCTGAAGTTGCTGTTTGAGAATTCTTTACATTCACTCTTACCATTATATAAAGATTAGGGTAAGCTGCCAGGGGGAGCTCAGAGGTTGTCTCCGAGCAGGGGACATGTTTTCTTGCTTTGTTCTCCTTTCAGCTGCAGGGTAGGAGTTTGAAACAGGAAGGTGGGAGGAAGGTAAGGAGAAGCTGCATCAGCTGCTTGGACGTGACCTTTCCTGGGGTGCAGGGAGCCAGGGAGCTGTGTTTGTGCTGGGGCTGCTGTACCCTGCTAGTGAGTACAGCTTGGCTGTGCTTACTGCTAGTGCCAAGTGTTTGAGGTTGGGTTAGCACTCTTTTTCTCAGAACTGTGTCTCTCTCTATGGAAAAAGCAGAATCAATGCCTAAAGAGTTGTTGTTGAGCAGTTAGAAATAATGGCACAGTCCTCCAGTGCATTTTTTCCTCAGGCTGCATGTGCAGTTAACTTTTCCCTCCTTGTTTTGCTCAGCTTGAAGCAGAAGCAGTTTTCCGTGCCATCACGATTGCCAGTCGAATAAACTGTCCGGTGTACATCACCAAGGTGATGAGTAAGAGTGCAGCTGATATCATTGCACAGGCCAGGAAGAGAGGTAAGTGACTTCCTTTGCTCCCCCAAACTCTTTTTTTTTTGTTGAATAAAGGGTCAGTGAAACAACCTGTACGTCTTTACCCAAATGACAGGCTATAGGGAGGGTTTACCAAAGAACGGTAGCACCACTGCAGACTAAATATTATAACTGGGAAAGATGAGGGGAAATTCTTATATATTTTTAAGTTGAGAAGCTCTCCCCGCAAGCTGTCCTCTTGAAGACTGAATTTAACTCTTTTCTATCCTGTTTTCCCTTTTACTTTTCCCTTAGACTGCTATATTTCTGCTCATGGTAGGGAGATATTTTATTCTTAATGGCACATCCTCCATGCCAGTATTTCTCGTTGTCACCCTCTGAGATGTGGTGACCCTGCTGTTAGAAATGCTTGGAGCTTGCTCCTGGCCTTGCTGTTGGAAGCTGACCCCCTCTGATGTGTACTGCAGGTTGGCCCTGCTTGCTGGGGCCCTGGTGGGATCCAGGTTACAAAGTGCCCAAAGGGGCCTTGTGAGCCTAAAGGCAGCTGCTTCCAAAGCTACCTTTGCAAGTCAGGGCTGTTCTGCTGGTTGGGACTACAAAGCTCGTGAGCAATATGGAAAGGCCAAAGAGCAATTATTGTCTTGATGTTTGTATTCTTGGACACTTTGAGTGTAGTGCTGAGGACCATATGCTGCTCTCTGTGGGTGCTGTGCCCAACCTGGGAGTAGTAAAAAGGCATCTGCCTGCTGAAGTGATCCACCATCCAGTGCACTCCCAATTGGAGCAACAGAGAGAACATGGCTGTGATTAAATCAGTACAAATTAAAAGCGCTCTGAACTGTCTCCTTCTGGATTTGAAAGAAAGATTTGTAAATAGGCTGATCAAAAGCATTCAGAGCTCAGAGAGACTCCTGATTAATTTTTTATCATACAGACAAAGCCAGGGCTGTTTAATTTCCTGAGAGCTGTGCTAGCCATGTAGCAATGCGTGAATTATACATGGCTGCATGCAGCAAGCAGTGTCATGTGCTGAAGAGAGAGTGGGTTGTAATTATTTCCTGTATATCCTTGCTTCCTTCAAGGTCCTCTTGTTTTTGGAGAGCCGATCACTGCCAGCTTGGGGACAGATGGGACACATTACTGGAGCAAAAACTGGGCCAAAGCTGCAGCTTTTGTGACCTCACCACCTCTGAGCCCTGACCCTACCACTCCAGACCACTTAAATTCGCTTTTAGCATGGTAAGATATCCTCTTTTTTTAACAGGATGATGGTGAGGCAAGTGCAAAAGCCATATGGCATGAAGCATCTAGGGATCAGCTTCCTTTAGACCAGTCTCATACCTGAAACAGCAGAGAAGGGACACAGAAAACCAGTGATAATTAAATCTTTATGCTTAGGCTGTCAAATGAGCAGTCATGGACACTCCAGTTGCTGTTTGGTTTGATAGACAGGCAATTGCTGGCTATTCATGAATTAATTATTTTTCTTTCTGCTTTTCAAGTGATTCCTAGTTGTATAACTAGATTTTCAGGACTTCAAACGGGCCCTCTCCCTAGTTTTCAGTTTTCTTTAGCTGAATTGTTGATATATAATGGGATGGCATCCTCACTGTCCAGCATAAGCAAAACCTGGTGGATGCATCTGCATCTTTGAGAAGGAACTCAATTTTAAGCTCCAGTCATTTTTGACAAGCACAGCTCCTGAAATCAGGGATGTTTCTGAATGCAGAGATACCTAGAACCAAGAAAAATTTATTGGGGCAATTTTTGTCAAAGCTGATGCTGGGCTCTCAGCTGTGAGTTCTGAAAATTGGCTTCTCCTAAGCTAACTTGTGTTTGTGGCAGAGTTTTGTGGGTTTATCTCCTGCATATTGAAAATTATGAGTTGGTAGTTTGCCTTCATCTGGAAGGGACCACAAGTTTCCTTGTGTCCAGTTCTTGCAGGTTTCTTATTTTAGCTTCCCTTGTGTCTTTATGGGCTCTTTATGGGGTCCTCCAGCTGGAAGAACACAAAGATAAGTGATACATGTAGAGCAGGTATGTCAGGAGAAAGAGGCCAGAGCGGATTACAGAGGAGACTGTGAGGGACTTGGGTGGAGACAGCTGGACACTGAAGGCCATCTCTTGACAGGATAGGGATGTGAGCTGACTGCCTTCAGGTTGGTAGAGAGAGTTTAATCACTAGGTAGGTGAAAGGAATGTGGACAGCAGAGGGAGAAGTGTCTTTCTCATACAGAAAAGAAGATACCAGCAATGTCTTGCCAGAAACCTAGACTGTAAACCCATCTCTGAAAGTATTTCCTGCCTGTAGCCAACTGTGGGTCTTCTTTAGCTTAAGCAGAAGACCATCTGCTCTGGAATGGTATAGAAATTCACAGCTGAAGCTCCAGCAGGACAGATTGCTAGGGCTGGAGTGAGAAACTCCACTTACCATTCGTATCCTTATTTACCTTCATGTGACAGCACCCACCTCACCTCCTGCCTCCCTTTCTGGGGTTTCCAATGCCCTAGACAGAGCAGTGAAATTGGAACCTTCAAAGTGGCCATCTTTAGAGCAGCTGCCTGGGAGGTGGGTGGGCACACACATGTGACAGGAAGATGCCATCAGTCAGTGCCACATCTCCCCTTGCACACGACGGGTCAGGCTGTGCAGCCCACCAGAGCCCATCCAGGCTTTTAACTCAGCTGCTCTAAAGATGCTGCAGTTGAGCTCGGAGTTACATGTGGCTCTGGTAAGAATACACAGCAGTTCTCTTCTGACAGTCTGATGGTAAAAATGTTTTTGCCATAACTGAGCTTCTTGTTCCAAATAAAGAATCAGAAAAAAAAAAAAAGTATGTTTGTGGCCTGATTCATCACAGTTAGAAAGGGTAAAGCTCACTGTGTGAGCCAGCACATGTAAATGTGTATTAAAATGTTTGACTCCTTACTCTGTTAGAGTAGCTATATATGATTTCTAGAAGAGAGTCACAAAATAATAGTATGTGGGTCAAAGTAGATTAGCTAAAATAGCAAGAACATTTTTAAAATTGGAATCCAAATAATGACTTTTTTAAACTAACATCAGAAAGACAAACTGAGACTTACAGAAGTTTTCATTATTCTCCAAGCATGCAAAAATGTTGGGTTTTTTTTTCCTAGTGGCTTAAAGTCCTAGATCCTAAATGACAGCAGCTTAGCCTGCTTTCAGTTTTAATACTTCAAATCTATACCGTTAAACTAACAAGAACTGTATATTTTATCAGTCTACACTACATTCATGGGGAGTTTTATGCAAGAATGATGGTAAAGACAGTATTTCACGTTTCTATTGCATGGTTGATTTGGATACCAGTATTTTACATTCATTAAAAAATCCCTACAACATCTT
Organism: Regulus satrapa; assembly: GCA_013396955.1. NCBI lineage: Eukaryota > Metazoa > Chordata > Aves > Passeriformes > Regulidae > Regulus > Regulus satrapa. The sequence continues at coordinate 233,307 of VWZN01003770.1, read as the reverse complement.
TTCTTTGCAAGCATGAAGAATGCTGCTTGTGCTCTTTACCACAGAGAGCCTTGATTTTCCACTGAAAAGCCGAATTTATAAAACCCCATCATGTCTCATGGGATTTGCAGATTGAATTTGCCTCGTGAGATTAGGTCCTTGTGTCATCTGTGGGCCATGCACTTGTTAGCTTTGATCTTGTGTGGTGTGATGCTGCATTACTGCAGCCGTGATGTGCCACCTCTTGTGAACCTGAGATGTGAGATCTTGGTGCTACACAGAAGAGGCAACTTGCCATGAAAGCCTTGATTAAGGGCAAGGGATGGCAAGGTATTGGTCTGGCATTTATTTTGTGATGTTCCCTTCCTGTATCTCAGATTTTTTATTGATGTGATGCTTATTGCCCATTTGACAGTAGAGTGTGTCCAGACAGAGGAGTGCCCATGGGTTAACCAGTGCCCAGGATTAACCAGGGATGGGAAGCTCTCAAGTGACAGACTTCAGTTTTGGAAGTCTTCTGTGGATTTGACTGCAGAGTGCAGTTCATATCAATAATGTCATTAAGTGTCAGAGGAGAAGGAATATGGAGTTAAGAAAGCAAGTCCTTCTTATCTTTCAGGTGTAGGAATTTGTAGTGTGGTGTTAGAAGCACAGCATAACCTCAGGGAAGTGGGCAGTGATACAGGGCTGGCTGTGGCAGTCAGGTTTTCATGGTTATATCAGTGTGTGGAAAGGAGAGACACCACTGGGAGCTTTGCCGATGAGAAGAACATCAAAAAGGAAGAAAAAGCATTGCAGCCAATGTGTTAAAATAAATGAATGCTTAACTGGTGAAATTGGCTTAATTCTGTGGAGTAACACCAGGCAGTCATTAGTAATCAGGAGCAGCTAAAGCATAGTGGCCTTTTCTCTACTGAATTCATGGGCTTGGCTTCTGCTGAAAACTGGATGGATGGCTTGTGAGTGTGTTGATGAACCAGAAAAAAAGCCAAGGACTTCTCCATCACCAACCATTAGGGCTGGCACCCTAGAAAGTGGCATTAGAATTACTCATATGTGATACTTTCATCTTTTTGTACTTGGCTAATTGTTAGCTTGTTGGATCTAGATTTGTGGACCAGAGTCATTCAGGTTTTTCAGAGGAATTTATATTATCAGTTAAAGCAAAGGATGACAGGCTCTTGGGAACTTACGGAGTGATGGAAGAGAAATCATAGTGAGTTCTAATTTGCTTGTCTCCTTTAAGCTTAATCAAGAGCTAAAAATAGCATGTTTCCTGTGGCTATTGGAGAACCTTCTTTTTTTTTCTTTCTTTTTTTTGCAAGATTCTGCATATTGATTATGTTCTTCCTTCTGATTTCCAGCAGCAGCTGTGATCCAGTTCTGCTCTCTGCCAAAAGAAATTTTCTCTAGGCTGAAAAACCCAACCTCTTTAATAAAAACATTATAAATGGTAGCTCTTTCTTCATTTTTCTCCATGCCTTTTTCTGTGTACGACCCTTAAGTTAGATAAATCCAGAACATCTGTTTGACTTGCACTATGCCTTTTGTTGTTTAATTAGAAAACTACCTGATAAAAAAATATTTTTACTTTTGGAAGGTCAGATGAGAATATTCCATGTAAGTTTTGCTAGAAAAATACACGTACAGGGGAGAAATGCAGGGGAACACATTTGAAGCTCATGACTTGGCACTGTGAAATTTGCTTTTATTTTTTAATGTGGTTTTGAATTATTTCATCTTGAGAGTGGCAGACATTTCATACAAGCTTCCGATCATTTCCTTAATCCTGGAGTAATCCTTTGCCCTGGTTAGTGGGCTTTTGCCTGATCTCTGTCGATAAGCAGCCTGGAACCAGAGGGGGCTGTAATCTGGGAGTGCAGGGTGCTCCTGGGGGAAAGTGGAGATGTCCAGTGCCATTGTTACTCTCAGTGCTCTGTAACCAGCGTGGAAAGGCTGCTGGCATGATTTACAGCCTGTGCCTCTGGTGTCCTGAAAGGCTTGAAAGGTCCATTCATGGCCTGTTTGAGACCAAGGTCACCTTGGTGATGCCTGGTCTAAACCTTCTGTGTGTTAACTCCACAGTGGGGACCTGCAGGTGACGGGAAGTGGACATTGCCCCTATAGCACTGCCCAGAAAGCCATTGGAAAGGACAACTTCACTATGATTCCCGAAGGGGTCAATGGAATTGAGGAAAGGATGACTGTTGTCTGGGACAAGGCAGTAGTAAGTAATTACTTACTTTTCTAGACTAAAAGGAAATTGAGTGTTGGCTGAATAATGAAAGCCAAGAAACTCTTGGCCATTGCTTAAGTGACTTTTTGATGTATTTCTGAGAATTCCCTGAGAGAATGCTACTGTGAGGTGAATCGCTTATTTCAAAAAACTCTTCCAGTTTTTTTAAACTCAGGGCTGTGTGTTTCACTTCTGACACCGCAATAGTATTGTGCTTTATTAGACCTGAGGCTTCCCAGGCTCCACTGCTCTACTTTCCTTTAGTGTCAGAGCGGATGCTTCTGAGAGCTGTGGTATCTGGAGCAATTTAATGGTTTTGAAGTAGACCTCATATAAACGTGATGAATGGATTGTTTGAATTTGAGAAGTGTCTCATCATTTTTGAAAAATTACAAATGGATGGCAGCTGAGCCTGAGGCTAAATTATTAAATGCTTTGAAGGAGAGCATTGCACGTAATTCATACTGGCAGACTTTGCAGTGGAGCGCCAGTATAAGTCAGGAATTTTTGGATGGTTCCATGGATTCTAATGTATAATGATATTTTCTCTATTGTCTGTCTCCACGTGTGCACCCTGCACACTCACACACACTTGCTGCATTGTGCTCAAATGCACATTGCATACTGGGACATGGCAATGTTTGCAGTGCTCTGATGAGCACTTCTCCCAGACTGTATTTCATAACCACTTTATTCAGGGAGAGCTATTGAGATTCCAAGCGCAGAAGCAGCTTCAGATACCTGCCATGTAGGAGCAAAGCATGGAAACAAGCAAAACACAGCCAGATGCTGATATTTTTATATTGTTAATCCCTCAATGGGAAGGAACTGCAGGAAGGGCTGCAACATGGGATTTACAAATGGAAACATTCAGTCCTGCACCACTGAGTAGCTTATACTTTACAAACCTCGTATTTTATCAGGTAGGAAATAAGTATTTATTTAATATTAGAAGGTTTGGCACTATTGTTCTTCCTTAGAACGTAGTTCTTGCTCATTGCCAGTGAAGACCCCAGAATACTCTATTGAGAAATCAAAATGCAGTTCTGTACTGTTGCAATTACCATCACTGACTGTATGCCATTGGTAGTGACATTTCTCCAGGCAAGGACTTTATAATTGGTTGTATTACTTAGATTTATAGATCTGACAATAATGATAATAGAATGAACTTAATTTCAAGAAGTGCTCCCAAAAGTATTGGAATCTCGATCTTTTGTTACCTCTCGTAACACTTGTATAAGTTTCTCTGATTTAAAATTGCTTGAATATTTAATAAGAAACTATTAGAAATTACTAATTAGGCCTCAGTGTGTCGAGAAAGTGATCCCATATAGCTGAGCACCTTGATGGTATCATGTGCACTAAGGTTTCACTGGCTGTCCTTTGCAATGCCTGGAGTAACACACTTGTTTCTTTGAAACTTCCAAGTAAAGAGCCGTATATGAGGTCCTGTGTGACACAATCTCTGTTTCATGCAACATCATGATATCTATAAAGGGATGCCTTCCAATATCTCCCTGACCTTTCAGTACTCTGAATAGTAAATCCTTATTTCATAAGCGTGTTTTGCTCAAATAACATTGTTTTTTAGGCCACAGGCAAGATGGACGAGAGCCAGTTTGTCGCTGTCACCAGCACCAATGCTGCCAAAATCTTTAATCTGTATCCAAGGAAAGGCCGGATTGCTGTAGGATCTGATGCTGATGTTGTTATTTGGGACCCTGATAAGGTGAAGACTATAACAGCCAAAAGCCATAAATCGGTAAGGAGGAAATTAAAACCAGCAAGAAAAAAAAAATGTCACTGTTGTTTTTCAGCTGTTGACCTAAATCATGTGAACATCAATAGCACAGGCTACAGAGGACTGGGGTAACTGCCTGTTCTGAAATGGGTAGATGATTCAGGACATGAGAGTATTGAAGTCCTATGTTGGGAGCATTGTAATAAAGAATTATTTCTTTACTCTCTTGCACTATTTGTGTTTTGCATGCTTGTGGCAGACCTATAAACAGGTGTGAATCAGCAGCTCTGAAATGGAGGTGAATTAGGCTGTGAGGATAAACTTAAAACCAGCTTATTTCTTTTTCCTACCTAAAAAGCACCTAAAAATATAAATTGCATGATTAAATTATCAGTATTCTGAACTATGACAGATGATTAAATGTTTTGACAACACAGCTCTAATCAGCTTCATGGATGGAATTTTCTATTTAATTCCAGAGCTTTGGCACATCTTTCTTTGCCCTCAATGCAGAGTAACAGTGACTGGCAGTTGCTTTCATTTTGAGTCTGATAGGTTTTATCTTATGTGTTGTCTATCCCAAAGTTGTTATCTTACTGTTTAGTGCTTTGGCCCTTTGTATTGGGGAATTTTTCAAAAGTTTTACTGAAAATCCAGTATTGCATTTTTATATTGAAAAGATCAATACATTTACAAGCCTTTAAAAAGGATTTACAAGCCTTTAAAAAGTAAATTGGGGTGATTCAGTTTCTATTTCTCTGTCTTGGAAACTGTATTTTTAAGAAAGTAAAAACCACCTGCCCTGTCATTCCCATTTAGATTCAGGCCTTCCTGGGCTTTTCTGGGCTTTTGCAGAGAAATACATGTGCTGGCCTCTTTGAGATTTGCTTACACAGGCACAGCAGATGCACGTGGCACCACATCCTCTGGGTATCCAGCAGCTGAGTCACAATTTCCTTCATATTAGGGCTATCATTCTTATAAATGCTCTGATTAGGTAGAGCAAATTTTCAAAAACAAGTAAAACCCTTCATGGAAAATGAAAAATTGAAAGGAAATGTCACATCCAAAAAAGTCTGATCAGAAAGATTTTTAAAAATACTTTCATATCAAAATGCATTGCTTTTCCTTGGTACAAAACAATTTTATACACTTCTTAATAGCAGTTGTCTAAAAAACTTTGACTGCAAATGTACATGCTATAATTTAGCAATGGAAAGAGGTTTTGCAGTGAATGTGTTGGTTGATCCTCAGGCCATTGAGTACAACATCTTTGAAGGAATGGAGTGCCATGGTGCCCCACTTGTGGTCATAAGCCAAGGAAAGATTGTGTTTGAAGATGGAAACCTGCACGTAAATAAGGGAATGGGCCGCTTCATCCCTCGCAAACCTTTCCCTGAATATCTTTACCAGCGCATCAAAATCAGGAATAAGGTAATATCAGATCCTATTTCATCTTCTTTATAGCCAAACCCTCTTGGAAGCACAGTAGCATATGCTTTTAATATTGTTGTGCAATTATGAGTCCATATCAGATAGACTGTATATGACTTGCTCAAAAAATGGTCACAAATCTGGTTGCAATTGTGAACTTATCTCACTTAATATTGAATACACCATGAGCTTCAGCAGGTAGAACATATAATTGCCAGTTGGCATAACTGCCTTATGTCCAGCAATACCTTATGTCAAGGCCTTTGAAGAAAATTGGAATAGAAATTACTTTTCAGTTAAAATTCAGGAAAAGAAAAAGCTGCTTGTGAGGGAGGGTTGGGCAGAATAAAAGCAGAATTTTAAATTGCATATTGAACTGCTGCACTGCAGAGAAGAAAAGCATGCCAGCCAGAGATTCTCATTATACTGGGTATTTCTGAACTGTTGTTAGTGCATTTGCTGGGCTGTGTATTAGCAGCATGAATGTCTCAGAAAACTTTTCTCTTTTGTTTAATAAAAAGCTTGGGAAATGACCAAGATTATGACTGGGTCGCCTCTAGTTTTCAATTATATCAGTGTTCATCTGTTGGAAAACAGTTGGTTAGACTGTTTGGAGTTGTTTGGAAAATGCTTCTTGTCACTGGGCAGAAAAGTCACTGTGTGAGCACAGGTAATGAGAAAAATTGACTATATTTCATATTTTCTTCAGCTAAACATATACCACAGACTGTGAAACTGGCAGCTAAAATTAAGCTTACACCCCATTTGATAGCTTTTATCTTTCATCATTTATTATACAAATTCTGTCAGGCTGCAGAAGAAAGGCCTGCACTTCTCAGAAGAAAAGGCACTGTGAAAAGCAAATGCACTTGCAAAAATTTTGCAAAATACCCGTCAGTGTTTCATTTTTTTTACATTACCCATGTAGATGATACAGGCCTCTCTTCACACTCGTTGCTTAAGGCTTGAGTGCCTGGGAGTGTGACATAAATTAGTGACAAAGCCTTCAAAATAGTGAAACCAGCACTTCAGAAACAATTATCACAGATTAGTGTTTTATAGCAGGAGTTGGAACAAAATTATCTGGGCTAAGTAACCTGTATCTTGAAAGTGGGCCTAGATTTTGGGAGATCCTTGGGCAAGGTCTGCAAGCAGACAAAAGGATTCATATTTTTGCTCCTGCAGCTCCCTCTGCTGCCTGCCAAGAGGGAGAGCAGATTCATGCCCACATTTCTTTTCCACTATCAAATTTTATCCACTGGAAATATTTAGAAAAAACAGCTGATGGTTTTATCAGCTGCTGTTTGAATATGTCAGTGCACAACAGAGGAATATAGAAAAACTTGTTAAACAAAGGACTGCAAAACTGAACTGGCACAGGTTGGCAGTATAAACTTATCCCAGGAGCAGGGAGGGCAGTATAAATTCGTGCCTTTGTGGGTCCCTGGAAGATCATTTATTGCTGTGATTGGCAGCTGCTGTCTTCTGGGCATTAATTTTGACTCGGCCTGCAAGACAGTGGCTCTTCTGGGCCTGGAGTCCCTGTCATCCAAAGCAAGGAAAATGCACTGATTGCTTTGAGAGCTGGATCAAACCCCTGTGAATGGTGTCTTTCTATACAGTATTTTAATTTCACTTTTAACCTGTTGGGGAAAATTCTCTGAAGCCATATTCTTGTAAGACACAGGTTTCTGATCTTTTTGATGAGCTTTGCATTCTACAATTCAATGGCTTCAGGCTCTTTCTGAAAACTGCAACTGTTCTTAATAAAATGTTATTTCTTAGATTCCTATGATTTTAAGGCCAGTGAAGTTGTTTTGATTGTCTTTTCTAATATTATTTGTAAGAACTGTACAGGGGAAAAATCTAGATACCTCAAACTGAAATGAGAGCTCAAATGACAGATACTTCATTGACAAATATTGTAAGATAGATCCCCTGCCACAGTCCAGTGTATCATCCCTTTTCCAGTTGATGACAGGAAGTAGAAACTTCTGAAATCTAATTTTAAAATTACCACTCCTTTTCAATGAGTTCTAATAAAGAGAATGAGATCTACAAAGGGGAAGAGCAGAAGAAATACAGGTAAGAGAGAAATTGCTGCAGTTGGTATAGTGGGTATCAGTTGTGCCACAACCCAAGGGTGACTTGGCAGCTGAATGGAGAGAGAAGAAGTGATTGTGACTGATCTTATGTAAAATTAACAGGTCACACCTGTTCTTTTGAATCCCACTTCTCCCCTTTGATTGTGAAGGAAGCCTGATAAGGAACTCTCTTGCATAGCTGTGCTGTTAATTCAGCCAGGGCAGAATATAGCTCTGTGCTCATTGCTCTCTGCCTACAGGATCATTAGGCAGTATTATCTGAGCATTCAGTGTCTGGATTTTTACTCTCCTCTTGTTTTCAGGTGGGAGGACTGCAAGGAGTCTCCAGAGGAATGTATGATGGACCTGTGTATGAAATCCCAGCTACGCCAAAATATGCAACCCCTGCACCCTCAACTAAATCCTCCCCTGCCAAAAACCAGCCCCCACCAATCAGAAACCTCCATCAATCCAATTTCAGCTTATCAGGTAAGTCAGCCTGACAAATGAGAAACCTTTTAAAGCCGTGAGTATGGGTTACTGGTGATGAATTTAAATTATAATTACTTCTTTATTCAAATATAAAAGGATTGTATATAGTCATATATGTGCATATACTTATATATATTTAAGTATATACATATTGCCTCGGGATATTTTACATGTTGCCAAATATTCAAAATGTTTCCAATCTGAAATTTTCTCTGTGCCATTCTTTCAATATTATTTACCTGGCCCAATTAGCTGTGTTCTCTGGTTGATGTGACTGAAGCCCCTTGGTGGTGTGCACTTGGAACTTGGGTCTGGTGGAACCCCATGAGTCTCAGACATCTCACAAGCTGCATCACCAGCAACTGCTAGACATGGAAACCTCAGCTGTCCTTGTCCATGGTCATAAACCATGTGCAGAAGTTCTTCATAAGCAGATTGGAGTATTTCTTATCCTCTGCTCTTGGTGCCCAAAACTTTTTCCATGGTACATAGGAAACAGACGGGAAAATCCTCCTTTGGGGTTGCTGGAAATAACTCTTGTCATCTGAAGACAATTACAAGTGTGTCAAATCCGCATTGTTCAAAAGTCTGCAGCCCCAGTGGTGAATAATGCATTCATATGATGTTATGAAAGTCATTGGATTTTCTCCCATGTGGGAGCTGATGGTGAATTTTTCCTGCTTTACAGATCCTCTATTTAGAAACTAAATGAAATTTGTGTAAGAAAGTCCTAGGAGAGCAAATATTTTAAAAACCCTTCTAATGAGGTGAAGTATATTTTTGCCCATACATTTGGGGCACATACGGAGATATATGAAGCTATTAAATAAAAAGTGCTTAAAAAGTTTACATTTTAATAATAACCAATAATTGGGATTTTCATAAGCATCTGAACCTGTGGTTTCACAGTGCATTGCTAGATCTGGGTGCTGCCAAGGCATCTAGCGATGCAAATTTGATCTGAATTGTGCAAACACAGAATTAAGCAGAAGCAGAGACTACAGTAACATTTTAAATTACCCCACGTGTTTATTACATTGCCTTTAGGAAACTGAGTGTGATCAGACAGTATTTAGCCTGTGAGAAAGCTTGCTGTCCCCTTCAGCTTAACCTTTCAGCATTTAAAATGTAGTTTGAAGTTTACATCAGCTCAGTGCTCATTTCCTCATGGATTTATGATTGCTAACATCAGATTTACTGAACCGTTGTCCCACGGACTCAGCAGGGACATACATTCTAAGTCAGTGAGGCAAGTTTGAAAAGTCCACTCTGCATGTATGTGTTTTGGGGTATTTTTTGTACTTAATAATACTTTCTGTCAGGTCTGATCTCACAGTGGGAACCCAGTCTGTAGGTTGTCATTGGCTCTTCAAGTCAGTGGAAAATAATTCTCCATGTAGGGTGAGCATTAGTCTGACCCTAAACCTTTAATCCCACACTTCTCTCTGAAGACAGAAATGTGCCTTGCAGGTCTGTTCAGCACTTCAGTCAGGCTCAAGAGAAACCAGCTGATGGTGGTATGAGGGAAGCATAGTCAGGTAAGATCTCAGTACTGATGGTTTAATCCCTTTCATAGCTTTGTTTCCTCATTTTCTGTTGTTGCAGGAGCTCAGATTGATGACAACAACCCACGTCGTACTGGCCACCGCATCGTGGCACCTCCTGGTGGGCGCTCCAACATTACCAGTCTTGGCTGAAAAATGCTGATGGACAGAAACACAAGGATGAAGGATCACGGGAATAATGTCCATTCCCTTCAACATCTGTGTTATCGAGCCCACAGTTTTATTTGGTACTAACGGAAATAAAAACTGAAATGTATTTTTTTCTTTTTTTTTCTTTTTAAAAATTTTTTTTCTTTTTTTTTCTTTTTTTTTTTTTTGTATAGAAAGAGGTGATAATAGTGTGGTGTGTTTGCTTGGAACTACTTGCCTCACAATTGTGCTTTCATGCCATAGTCACCTTAAAGCATGGTGCTTCCATTGCCCCTTTAGTGACTACAGGTTTTAGCTGTGTCTCGTAACTGAATGATGGTTCCTTTGCACCCTTTCGCTGTATTAGAGTAGTTAATGCATGTTACTGAGTTATTTATGCAAGTTGCATTCTGTGAGTGAGTCCCTTTAGAACACATTGCCAACAATTGACTAGACACAATGCCAAGATTAATGTCTGTATTTGAGAAACACCACCAAAAACACTAATGAAGGAAGAAAATGGCCATCTGGAAAGTAAGCAGTAGAGTAGTATAGGCAGCTTCTGTTTAATCTTTAATTTATAAAAACCCAAGAAGCACTTCTCTCAAGACACAGAAATTCATTGGGACACGTAATGACAAATGGTCTCGGTAGCACCTGTCTGTTCCCACTCGGTACATTCCAAGTCTGTGTCCTTCTTGTTTCCATTTTAGAGCCATAATTTTTACATACCAATGCCATTGCCACCCCTGCAGGGATTTCTCCATCTGGGCAGTAGTGCTCTCCTTCTGCATGAGATTTTTGGTACTTACAGATAATCCAAGTTGCTGTCGGATTTTTAAAGTTTTTTGTACAAATTTTTTCCTTTGTAATCACATGCATTTTTACTTACTCTACCGTATCAAGATCTACTAGTTGTGGTTCAATTTCTGAATTCAAAGCTTGTGAAATAAAGGAAATTAATTGATGGGTAAGCGTCTTCCTCTGCTTTCCAGTGCTGTGACTCAATGACTGAAAATTTGGAATTGAGGAACCCTGAGAAATTGTCTTTCAGGCTGACATCATGCAGTAGAAGGAACCTCCTCAGATCACAAGTGTTGATAAGTGTATAGGTCTGCATATACCTACTATAACATGATATAGTATGTCTTATTAAGTAGTGCTCACAGTAAAAATGTACTTATTAAAAATGGTGCTTATTATTGACTAAAATGTACTTACTAATGGTTGGAATGGATCTTAGAGTTCTTTTCCAACCTTATCAAGTCTGTGATTCTATGATATTGCAGCTGCCTCCGTTTTGCCCAAATGAGACACAAATTCCCAAAGACCTTCAGATCTGCATCCTATTTGCCTAAAAAGGGGTGATTCACTGCCATCCTCCTCTGTAGTACAGAACCAGTACCCAGTGCTGCAGTTTGACCTAAGCTGTATTTGACTTCATTGTGGTTTTCTCTGCCAACTGAGCTGTGTCCAGGATGGCAGGAAAAGAACGTGCTGCAGGTAAGGTGAGGGAGTGGACTAGAATTCTCTGAGAGTGAAGGAAGTATTTCTCCTATTTCTGACTCTCTCACAAACTATGTTGAGAAACCTTATTTTCTGTCACTTTTTGCTTGTCTGATGGTGTTGCAGATGCTGTGGGAGGTGTTTGCTGCAGTGGAAGTGGGGTGCTATGAGATGAGCAGGTCAACAAACACCTCCCCTTGTGCTGCTTTGCCTTTATCCACACTACAAAGCTGCAGCAGGAAAAGTCTTGCAGTAGTGGGATGCCACTGGAGTGGTTTCATCAGCTGCACTGCTTGACCACTGAGCACCCATCCGTGCCACCCATGCAGCAGTAACTTGTTTTGGCACAGCTCGTGTGGTGCATGCCAGGTGCATGTGAGGCATAACAGTTTTGGGAAGTAGCCTACCTGAAGCCTGTCATTCTGAAACTATTGTCACATCCAGCTTGCCTGGGAAAGAAACTGCTACCCTGGAAAAATCCATTTTGGTTTCACCTTGGTCTGACGAGCCAGCTTTTCCTTTGGCTTTGAGCTGAACCCGTGCAGAAACATTGCAATTCAGTCTACAGTGAACCCAATTGGTTGCTCCCCCAAAAAAAGAGGAAAATAAAAGCTTTTCATGAACAATCCCTTTTGCTAAGAATTCAAGTTCATGTTTCCTATTGCCTAGAGAGTGCTCTCATCCTCAGGCTTCCTTGCTCATTTGGTGGTTCAGATATTTAATATGAATTAAAATAAATTGCTTATTTGGTGGTTCAAACTTTTTGTAGGAAATAAAAGTAACACTAGCAGAGGAGCCTGAGGACAGTGTGCCCTGGAATAACCTATAGCCTAGCAGGTAAGGCAATCCTGAAATGCCAAACCTCCATCTGCCTTGTCCTATTCCAACCCATTTGCTATGAGTGTTGACAGCCAGCAACAGTTGCAGTGATGTAACCCTGACAGTAGAAATACAGCTGGTTTGTGAAGCTATGTGGCAAATTTGACAGCCTGAAAATTTCAGAACTGCTGGTTACAATTTCCTTGTTGAATTTCTTGCACATTTTTGTGCAAGTAGCAATGGTTGCTCACCTCCAAATAAAACTTCCACTTAAGGTATGAGGCTTTTCACCCTTGAGGCAGCATAAATGATGGTTGTGTAACCCATGCTGAGATTCCACTTTTCCTACACACTTAACAGCATCTTAAACCAAAAACCCCTTTGCCTACAAGCTGGTCAAAGATTCACTGTTAACATGCATTTATTTTTTCACAGCCAAGTGTCTGTGAATAAATATGTGTGGGTGTTTTGAGAGGCACTTCACGGTTCAGTGCTCCTGTGTGAACAAGACCGTGCCTGTCAGGTCAATGTGAATGTGACTCTCCTCCGATGTCTCCGGGAAGAAGCAGCCTAAGCCCCTGCAGCCTGGCTGCTCCTGCCATGGCACTGCTGAGGGGAGCTGCAGGAAGCCTGTGGATCCTGAGCTGTGCCTCGCCAGCTGAGGTGAAGGATTCCTCCTTGCCTGGATGTTACTGTGATTCCATCGAGAGATGGAATGTGCCATTGCTCATGGGTGGCAGAACAAAGCAAGGTAAGGGGTGCTTCTCCTACCACCTGGAGTCTATTTCAGAGCAATGTCCCTGCCCCTAGATCACTAACCTGTCCTCAAAAAAATGAAACACTAGCAGTAAAGAAAATGTGGGTTATCTGGTGATCCTGAGTGCATGCTGCAGAATAGGAAACTGCACTTGAGTTTACTCCCTTGCAGGAACCCCAAACTGGGAGATGTGAACTTGGTGAGGAGCTGCTGTTCTCTACTGCAGCTGGAAGCAGTGCAGAGCTTTCAGGCTTTCTGAATAGTCAAATTTCTAAAAATCTGCAGTGGGCTATGATCTTTCAATACCTGATGCAGTTCTAATGATGTAAAACTGCTCTTCCCTATTGCTATTTGAAATATTTGACTTAAAATTCGTCCCTGTGACCAGCCTGGGAACTATCTCTGTTACTCAAATGATGTGGAAGGAAAGGCTGGATAGTTTTTCATCACGGTTGCAATGAACTTTCCACAAACTTTCCAGATAAATTTCAGTGATGGCAGTGAGGGCTGTTGGAAGAGGGGTGTATGGGAGATGGAATAATGTTACCCTCGATGTTTAAAAATAGGAGGAAAAAGGCATGACACTTTCCCCCTAAATTTCTGCAGTAGTTTTGATATGTATCTGTAAAGCATGATCAAACCTCCATGTTATCCTTTCCAGAATAGAGGGTGCTTTATAGATTTACACTATAAACTGAATGTTTTGAGCTGTGACTGATGCCTATGTATGCCATTTTCCCCTAATCTGAGTCTATGATTCTATAACTTAACATAAAAGTTCAACAGTATTTACTGCAAAGTAACTGCTCTGAATTTCCTTTGGCATTTCCTGCACTTCTTTCTTGGTCCAGTTAAAACCTGTCTTGTTCAATTTCTGCCTCACTGACAGACAGTGATGTCAAGTGTCACACTATGCCTCTCTGCACATGCCATTAAACAGGAACTCGGTGTATCCATGGGGAAACCCAAGGGGACTGAAGTCACTACGGGGAACAAGAGTAGCAGCTGTTTTGGCGGGAGACTGCGGGAGCAAAGGAAGGTCTGCAGCAACTCCATCCCAGGAAAGTTATGCAGATGAAAGACTGGGAGGTGCCCCGGAGCTGGGGGGACTGGCGGGGAACAGGGAGCACAGGGAACCTCCCGGAGCCCCCCGCAGCAGCGAGGGGAGCACCGCCAGCTGCCCGGGAGAGGGCACTGCTGCCCTGCTTGCGGGACACGCCGAACCTTTCCTCTCCTAAAGCAGAGGGAAAAAAACCAAACAAAAACCAAAAACATTTCAAGCCGGTCAGGCTAAAGCACAGCAGAGGGGAGACCCCAGTGGGGTACTCAGAAACCCGCTGGGGGGTTCTGCGGCACCCTGAGTGCGGCAGGAGCTTCTGGTTTAGAGCATCATCGGCTCTGATGGCAGCAGCTCCCTGAGCCGCGCGTACCGAGAGCACCGCCGAGGGAAACGCGCTCAGTCACACGCGAATATGCTGCTTCTGTTACAAACAACAAACACAAAAACCCAAACACAAAACCCCGAGCAGCAACTAACATGTCTGGACTGGGAAGGCAGAGACACCATAGAGCTGAAGTGCTGAAATACCAGAATCAAATGCTTGAAAGGGTACAATTTAGATTATTTTTTTTTTAGCAACTGAGATGAAAATTGACAATTTAACACGTGTATGTAACAGGCCAGGTGACCTCATTTGCTCAGCAGCACTTTTGTCTGAGGCAAACTGTGTAACTGATGAAGGACCTTCCACTCTCCACCAAAGGACAACCTTTCCATTACCAAAATATATGTTTATTTTTTAAAAGGCAGAATACTCCCACTTCATGAAAGCTGTACGATTGCTTAAGTGGGGAAATTTATTACACAATACAGGTGCTCTGTACATCCAGTAAGAATTAACTGCTTTGCATAACAAGAATTTCCCATAGGAAACATAATGAGCATAACAAAGTATATTGGAAACAAAAGGGTGCACTTATGGAAGAAGACTAGAAACTGATGTATAAAAAGTGAAAGAGTAAACCAGTTTTCTTTCATTTTCTCTAAAAGTAACAATTTGAATTCTAAGACCAAGGTAGATAAATACATATATAAAAATCTTTGTACAGATTTTTAAAAGCATACATAGGACTGGAGGCACAAAAATATAACAAAAGACAGACCAAATGTCATCTTTTTATGTACCAGTACCATCTGAAGACTGTTTATATATTCTCTCTACTTTTATCTTTTTTTGTTGGGTCAAAGTAGCATTCACAAAAAAGACCCACTGTACCACATCTCGGGCTCAAAAGTAAACAGTACATCACCACTGAGATGAAATCTCACTGAGATACGCTGACCTGGGCCCAGTGTGCTTCCGTTCTCCCACGAGTGCATTTTCCTCAGGTTTATTCCAAATCTGAAACTGCCTCCCCAGCGTATTACCCAAGCAATCTCAAAGAGCTTGAATAAAAGACTTCCCTGTTCCCCCTTACCAAAACCAAGAGGGAATGTTTTATTAACAGCTAAAGGAAGTTGGGATTGATTCTTGGTCTGCGGCTAAAAAAGATTCATGGGTTATTATTGATTTTCTTCATTGTTCCTCAGCAAAGCAGCTCAGTAAGTACCTATAGCTGCTGAGATTTCCCAGAAGAACGCCTTGGAACACTGTGTTCAGACAGCTCTGACAAAGGCTTTTACTACCTGCTGCCTTTCTTTTTTAACATCTTTGAATTTTTCCTCGGTTCAGTCTCCCCTTCATGTGAACTCTGTGACATCTCTCTGAAAGAATAAATAAGAAAAAGAAAACAAAATTGCAGACAGTTTTTAAAACGCTATACTTCCCTCTTAAACTAAATTAGTTTTGGTAGAAGAAAGGGGCTTGCTATGTAACTTCCACGCTCCCTTGTTTCAGCTGCCTCTGTTGAGGCTGCCAAAACAAAGTTGCAAAAACATAAATGTTCCTTTGTTGGGTCCCTGTTCCCTACACACGAATCCCTTGCTGGCTGTGGGAAAGGAGTGTGTGAAAGGGGTTGATGCCATCAGGGAAAGGAGCCATCTCCTAAAGTCAGTCCCGGGCTGAGGTCACTCAGGGGATAAATACTTTTCCCCAAAGGCCTGTGGCTCCTGAGAACCAACTGTTTGCTTTGCCTGTCAGCAGGATTTTCTCTGCTCAATATATCAAGCCGCAGTGACCAGCTGGCTGGTTTGATCTGCCCCTAGTAATCAGCTGGCACCTTTCAGGTTTGTAGCCATTTCTTCTCCTCTAGTTAGCACCCCAGCATAAGCCAACCGAAACATCTATCAAGAAAATCATTGTTAGAGCTGCTACCCTCATCAGCCAAACACTGGAGCTTGCCTTTGTTGCTGAAATAAAGGTGGAAGTTGAAAGCCTAAATACCACAGACCATATTTTGGTTGCTACATTTCAGCCTAGTTCCATTGAATTCACTTGTCTCCGCTGATTTATGCTGTCTGTGACTCAGGTTTAAATAAAACTAAATAAAGGAAATCTGGAAACAGTATTCCTCATTTCTCCACCTTTAATCAAAGCTATTCATAAAATAAATAGTGTACAGACCAGCAAATACAAATGAATTTACTAACTTTAAAAAAGATTACGGGGTAAAAAAGGTTAATTACATGTGAGAAGTAAATATTAAGGAAGCTCAGCTACTGCAGCATTATGTTTTGAGTTTGATTGACATACCTCCTTATGAAGTAGATTTTGCAGTTCTTATATTTAAAAAATGATTTTTTTATAAATAGCTTTTCACACACCATATTTTTAGTCTCTAACATACCTGCATAAGCCAGAAGTTATTCCATGGGGCTCTTGAATATTTTCATCAGAACCATCTTTTTCTGCTGGTTGGGGTGACTGGAAGGCCTGTCTTTTGGAATTTGCTTTTCCACCTGAATTGCCAAAAAAAAAACCAAAACAAACAATCACATATAGTAGAGCTTGTTTGGTTTTGATGAACCTGAAGCAAAACATTACACTCTAACACTTCCTACATACCTATTATTATTCCAAGGAAATAACTCCACTTTACCTTAGCCCTGCACACTGTTTTTTTACCACTGGTTAGCTCTCACACAGCAGACTGTGAACTGCCACATTTGCTGAACACTGAAATAAGTTTCCATGTGGTGCAACAACTGAAAGCCCTATCCTATATTTTCTTAGCAAGTCATTGAAAATGGCTTTTTATTACCACCAAACAGAAGAAAAGCCAATTGATATTTTTGAATGATTTAAATCAGAACAATTTGATGTTAAAAATTCAGTGTTTTTAGGGGCCTGAACTAAGCCTCCACAAGTGTCTGGGAGGCTGCACAATTGAGAAACAATTCTGCACAACTGAGAAACAACAGCTGGGGAGAGAGACTTGAAAATTGTGCAGGTGAGTGAGCTGCTTTTCCCTTTCAGGCACCCATCTTGCCTTTCAACATCTTTCAGATGGAATGCCATATGTTCCATTCTGATAATGACAGAAGGATTGCACAGCTCAAAGGATGACACTCGTACACTGCATCTGAAATGAGGACTAGACAACAAAACTGCTATTTTAAAATTTTGTCCCTAAGTATTTCTTGAAGAATGAATTAGTATAATATGTTAAAACTATAAATTCATAAAAATAGAGCAAGCTTCCTGATTCAGTAGGATTGCACTTCTGAGTACATGTGGGAGGCAATTCTTCCATTCTACCAGGAGAACCAAAGCTGAGTGATTCAACTCTGCTGTTCTCCCATGGATTTAGCAATGGAGATGAACAGAGTCACTTCTAAAGGACAAGACAAAGATACAAAAATGTTTTGGTTTCAGCAGGGCAAGGCCTTACCTCAGTGGACACAATGTAATCCATCAGCTAAAGGCTGCTCAGGAGTGAAGAATGGTGACACTTGTTTGTGACTGTGCTGCTGGAGAACTGGGTGACCTTGAAAGGTTTAATTTTTTTTCTACATCCCCAATCATGGAAATGGCACATATGAAAAATCTCTCCTGAAACTTTAATGTGTTATACTGAAAAATCTGCACTGATTTGTGGAATTATGTGGGCTTTAAAAAAAAATTATTTTATTTTTTAACAATTCAGGATAGTACCAACCTGCTGGCTTGCTCCTTTTGGAAGACTTCTTCTTCACAGGCAGTGGAACTCGGGTCAGCACAGCCAACTCACTCACAAAGCCCTGCTCTGCTTCCTGCATGCAAGGACAAAGCAGCCATCACTCAACACAACACAGCTCAATTCTCAGTTACGTTATACATGTGGCACAACAAAACAGGCAAGACACTGAAGAAACACAGGAAACAATATAGGAAACCATCAGGGAAATGTTCCTACAAGACAGTAATGAATCTCAGCACTGATTTCAACCAGGGCAGCAGAGACCCTTACAATCTGTCCCACGTTTCTCCACTGAATGCTCCAGATCCATGAACCATTTTACCCTGATTTACCCTCAGCTGATTCTCCAACTCGGTTCCAAGGCAGTGCAATCCCAGCAGCTTCTGTTTCAGAGACTCCAGACGAATTTGTTGCTGCAGTTCAAACTGAGCCAAGATCTTGTTTTGCTGTAGCACTATCCTGGCCAAAAGAAATGTAAATGTATAGATTTTGTTCAGTGCAAGGGAGGAATACAATCCAGTCAAAGTTTAGTTAGAAGATTTTGTAGAGAAAGGTTCATTAACAGTACTGGCCTAGCCACCTTCTGCTGGGACAGAAGATTTTGTGGTAGATTTTTAGATGTACTTATTTTAATAACCTGCCTTTCCTGTCCCTAGGATACAAGGTCCTTTTGGAGGTAGGAATTACAGGAGTTTGCAGTGTCCATGCCTGGACTTTGGGAGCTGGAAATCAGCTCTAAATTTGAAGCCTGCTTTCAAAACCATTGTATGTTTCTAGGGTCAGTTTTACTGTCTGCTTGCCCAAGGATCCAGCTGTTCAAAGATCAGGCGTGAGGAGAAGGGATTAAGGATTAGGCATTTCATCCAGCGCTCTTCAGTTCCAGACCGAGCCATCAACATGGATATTCAAAACTTGGCAACTGAAAGCATTTACAACTGTATTCTTCACTTGTTTTACTTTTCTGTTTAAGGACTGTTATTAATGCAGTACAACCTGAATGGATACAACTTTGCTGCATCAGTATTTCTTCTGTTTTCTTGGCTGTTCTACCTTAAAGCAATGCTGCAAATCACCCATCAAATTCCTCATGGAAGGAGGTAACACAAATAGTTTCTGACATTTACCCTTCATGAAGTTGCTATTGTAATGGTCACTGCTTACAGAGGTTACTTTTCAACATTTGCTTTTTGAACTCACACTCCTAACCTTGCATCAAGGACAAAAGAAATAAAACAAATAAAATAATGTTGAGTTTATTGGAGTTAGACAAATTAATGTAAACTTTGTCATTATCTTACAAAGGACTAGACCATAAAAGAAATCGTAATGGCAATAGGAAAATGGGTTTGATTACTGATGATTGTGGGATCAGCTAAGGTGCTGCACAGTTAGATTCTTCAATACCACACTTCTGGTTGTGTGAAGGCAAATTTCAGTGTATTTTGTTTTATAATACTAGAATAGATTAAGGAAAAAAAAAAGACAACAGCTAGAAGTGCATTTGTATGTCAGAATAAAGAATAAATTTGATAATGAATAACTAACAGATCTTTTATGAAACCGTTTATTAAATAAATTGATTTATTTACTAACCCAAACAGGGATGAAAAGTGTGCAAAGATATCTTTCAATTTAGAGGAAACAGAACAACTGAAGAAAGACTTAACCTTTTTTCAATGTCAAAACTGTAGATGTTCTATTTTTCTCGATAATAAACCAAGAGTAAAGACATAAAATGATTACAAAAATGTATCATGTACATGACAAGACAAAGAACTTTTTCTAACAATTTACTCTTTTTTAATTGCAGTGCTTTTCACCTGAACTTAAAGTTTCATTAAATCAGTAATTAATTAAATATAATTTTTATTTAACTAACATTTGAGGGATTCCATTCTAAATTTAGTGCAACTAGTCCTAATTTTCCAAGGCTTTCACTGAAGCCTTCTTTCCATTTTGAGTACCTTCTGGGCTTCAAATATTTTCTCTTCATTATGGTATATGTTCTCTTCCACAGCAAACTAATAAACACTTTTGATGTTCAAAGTATAAAGGATGGAATGCAATGAATTAAATTCTGCATTGGTTCCCATCCTACATTTATGTTAAATTTCTTTTAAAATTTGGCATATGTTTTGGCATTGTATTTCATTCTCTCTTTTCAAATTGCCTAAGTACAGTTTGTCAATCTGTAACTAATGACGATCAAAAAGTTCATTTAATAAGAAAGTAATTCTCTGAGATCAAAGGGCAGACATCATTTTGCAATAGGTATTTCTTTTCCCTCAAAGACAAGTATAAAATGCAAACTCAAGACATTTATTCATCTAGACATTTATGTAGATCTGCAATCACTCACAAGGTTTAAATAGACAGCAGTGCTGCTGCCTGGTCTAACCTTTGGTGGACTGTGGATGACACATTTAGGAGGCCTTTGGTGTGTTTTTCTTTCAGTGCCAGCTCATTCTCTTTATTCTTCAGTCTGATCCTTTCATTTCTTTCTGCTGAAATAATGTTGTTGAAAAATAAAAACTCTGAGTTGTGACAACCTTCATCACAAATTAATCCTGAGTCTAGGCAGCCTTTCCAAACTTACTGCTCCTTAAGGTATCAAGTATTTCTTACATGCTCTGTCACTGTGATCTGCTGCAAAGAGAATACTTTGTGTATCATTTAGCTGAGATAGGAATGCCACTGAATTCCTGTTTACCTACTTCTCCTGCTAGGCTAACTGATTCACATGGAATTCAAAGCAGAAATTTTCTAAAAAGACATTGATGCCTTAAGCAAGAACTGTAATACTTAAACATAAAATGCAATATAAAGAAAACCCTCCACTCAGAGTTGACTTATTCCTGGGAATGCCCAGCTTCACAAGATGTCCCCTCAACTGACAGGAAGCTATTCTGGTTACTTTTGCATGCGCTCACACTTTGTGACTGAGTGTTTATTTGCTGACCAGGCTCCTGACTCCTGCCCCTGAAGTCCTGCCTGGCAGCAAGGCTTGGGCACATCTGACAGACAGGACCTTGCACCACTCTTTTTAAATGAAACAGGAGGGAGATGCATGGGTCTGTAACAGATCAGGGTATGTAGCCTTCATGTGGGGAACAGCCAACCTTTTCTGAACACTCAGAGAGGCTGACAGGCACCTTTCCTACCAACTGCACCCTCAGGGAGCAGCTACTGAATGTGGGCCGGGCTGGGTTGGCTGTGCAAGGGGAGGTGCTCTCCACCTTTGTTCCTGCAGCTGTGCCAGCCAGACGAAATTCAGATTTACTAGGCCAAGGGATAGCAGAAGAAGCAAAATCCTCTAGCCTTACATTAAAGCACAGTCACTGGAAGACAGAATTGTCTTATAGTTGTCAATACCATACGAACCTTGTAAGGATTTTAGATGTTGAAGCTTTTTTCCTTCATAGCCTTCCGTGATTTTTCCTAGCTGCTGGTAGTAGTTTTGCACCAGTCTGTTGATATTATTGCTGGTCCCATACACACTTTCAACAGCAGATTCCACCAGTCTCTCCTGTATCACACAGTACAAGTCACAATTCATTTTCCCAGCCCCAAAGAGTTTTTGATCTATTTAAAAACCCCCATGCTTAATTTGGTATGTGCCCACAAAATTGTGATTTTAAAATGTGGTTTTAAAAATGGGGAAGACTGAGATACTGAAAACCATGCAACATTTCAACATGAAAAACTGCAGCAAAATCTTTCTCATTTGCCTCATCTCCATCTGGGAAGGGATCACCCAATCTCAACAGCCCATTTTAACATCAAGACAACAGCCAGCAAAGCAAGCTAAGCTATGTGTAGCTCTGCTGTGACTTTCCCTTACACAGAAAATCCAAGTATTTACTTTGCAAAAGAAAAAATCTATTATGTAAGTTTTAATTTCACTTTTATTTAATTATTTATCTATGAATTAATACTAAGCTGTTAGTATACAAGCACTATTAAACAGTCACAAACCCTTTATCAATAGATAACCATGTCCATTTCTTTCTTCTTTCTGTTATTTTCTGGCATCAAGAGCTGTGACAATTTTTTTCCTGTTCCAGTGTTTGACTTAATAAAACCTTTTTTGGCTGCTGCAGCAAATACTGCACTGCTACATAAGTGTTACCTTGTAAATATTTTGAAAATTATGCCCAGTTTTAACACAGGTCCTAATGATCTTCTGCTGCTACTCCCAGACACAGGCTACTGCATACATTTAATTGCTATCCATCTGTGCAAGGTAGCCCTTGTTTTGTTTGGGAAACTGCTATTGACCATTTCCATACCTTGAAGTCCTGTCCATCATCTGAACCCCTTTTTTCAGCTTCCCCTCGGGCGTGCTGCAGCAGTGTCTGCCCAATCACCTGCTCCATGTGCTGCTGAAGAAACTGAAGAGCTTCCTGGATTTCTGTGACGAGCTGCTGATGAAATTCTAAATTGGTTTCTTGTGTTTCTTCCTCAAGCTTCTCCTCCTCTTCACGAATGTGGGACTCCTGGTAATGAGACAGTAAGACAGCACTGCCATTTAAATATGTTAACAACTGTAGTCAGCTTCACTTTGAAATAAAAAGTCCTGCATCCATTCAGAATGCTACTGTTTCAGCAATTATAAAAACATAATTTACAGAGGAAGGAGACCGCGGGTTTGTATCATGCAAATCAAAATTAGAGGGTACAGAATTTTACCTCTTAACTAATTACACAGCAACAGCATGGAACATAGAGCTGCAAAGTGTTTGCTGGGTTCAAGCCATGTGTGCAGCAGCACAGGGTCGGGCAGAGCTATCACTGATACCGGCTGGGAGGGTTGGCTGAGACTGAAGTATGAAATGTGGTGCTGTTCTACATAAATATCCAGTGCAGGTAATTAAATAACCAACAACACTTAATAGACCAACACTAAAACCCAGTCATGAACAGATGTGAAAGCGACCTATGGGAACACCATATCTAAAAAACCCTTTAACTTTCTTTTGTCTTCTTGACCTACAGTAGCCAGATATTTGGGAGGATAGGGAATGGATGCTGATCTTCTTATGGACAGAGAGAGAGAGAAAAAAGAATTAAAAATTATAACAGTATAGAAAAACTTGCTTGGCGTGGTAGGAATAAGAATTTCTCCTAATGCTCCAGCAAGAACTTCTCAAGTGCATATTAAGATCTCCAGCAGAACTAGTAGGAGCTTCTCTTACCCTGAAGCAATAGCTTTGCAGAAGTCCTTTATACATGTTGGCACCCTTGCCTTCTTGCATTGGTATTTTCATATAAATAAATTGCTAAATAAGCTTGGTAGGATAACACATATCACAGATGCTACATGCTCAATAAAGTATAAGGGATTTTAAAATGTCTGTCTGAACTACAACAGGCACACGTTTTTATCCTTGAAGCTTCAGGGGTTGTTTTTTTTTTTTCTTTGTGGTTTAAATCTGCCACGGCTACTTCTAATGCCAAATATTACAGCATATGAGACCTCTGGAGACAACCCACCCAGACACTGTACTTACCACTGCCTTCTGTAACTGCCACTGGTCCTCATCTTGGCACAGGGAGGATCCCTTCTGCAGGGCATGTTGCTCTCTCAGCTCCTGAAGCGAGCTCTTCTTTCTGGAGAGCCGCATGCGCGCCAGGGCTGCCATCCCAGCTCTTCGGAAGGTGAACCTTCTGAGCACTGAACACAGCAGAAGATGGTGCTTTTGCAATATATAGCTAACAGACCTGGAAAAAGGACCATTAAAAAATCCACCAGTGAAGCTTGTCTGCTGGTTTGGCACACCTGTGTTCAGCAAAGTCATTGATCAAGGGTGACAGGAGTTATTCTTCACTCTGTGCAATGTCTTTTTGGACAAAACATCCCTTGGAAAGCTGCTCAGGTGTAAAGAACAGCTACTGCTGTGTTATACTTCTAGTTCTGTCACAATAAACTTAAATTAAAATGAAAACAGAAATAAAATAGTTTAATAGCCATCTGTATGTTGCTGCAGTGAACGTTTTATCTTGTAGAAAATGCAACTCCACTGTGACACGGGGAGTGGAGAGAGAGGCCAGTACAGAACTAGAAATCACTCACAAACACAGCAGATACTCACAAGGCACACTAGTGTCAAATCATATAAGACTATTTTTTCTAATTTCCAGGAGTCATTATATGACTATTTTTAAAAATCTGCTTTTGATACTCAGATAAAAAACTAGAGCAATTGCCTCTCTGTCTGAAGGTGCTAATAATCCCTCAACACTGCTTTCCACAATGTAATGTACACAAGTTTTTATCTGGGCATGCAACAGTGAAGTTTTATCTCATTGCTCACTGATGAAACTGTGCTTACTCATCACTGAGGCATCCTAGTCTGCTTACGACACCTTGAATTATCTTCTCTTGTTTCTCAGACAGGTGCTTTTGCATCACAGCAGACAGAGCATATTCTGTTATCCAGAGCTAAAAGCAGGGAAAAGAATTACAAATATAAGAGTCTGATTTCAGCCAGTCACTGCATAAAGAAGCAACAGTTTATCTTGCTAAAAAAATCATCCTTTGCTTTCAAAAATGAACTCATGCTGAATTAAAATTCTACTTAGGAATATTTTTTTCAATTATCAAAATCTTAAACAAAACTCACTGAAAAGAAAAGCTTTGCACTGGTTTGAATCAGCCCTGAGCTATGTCTCCTATGTATGTTTTGGTTTCAGCAACAGAGGAACAAGAAAAAAATAACAATACGGCACAAAATATTGCATCGACTCTTATCAGCAGGTTGCAGAAGGCTTATATATGGGGATTTTTTTCACTAGTATTTATTCAGTTTTTATTTTCACTGATCAAAATAAAGATATCAACTTCCATCACACTTCTGTCACAGTAACAATACTAATAGTTGGAAAGGGAGATTATGTTATTAGATAAGTATATGGACTAAAAGTTTACAGCTCCTTAATGGTTATATTTAGATAGAAGAATTTAATCTTCAAATGAATTCTGATGGATTTGCCATTAGACTGTAAACTTTTGGAGACAGGGACTTAAGATTTTGTTTAGAATGTTGCCAGTATTTAAGGAATAGTAAGGCATAAGCTGAAATATCTGTAAGGCTCCAACTCTTCCTGTAAGATGAAGAGTAAATTTTAGGTTACTGACAGCTGAATAAAAGCAGGTTATCTGCTGATGTGTCCAGCATTATTCACGACATGAGAGACTAAATTTGCAGTTATGGCAGACAGGTAGGTTTCACCAGGTCACTATGTCCAGCAAAGGATTAGATGTTGTCCTGATTGCAGGAGGGGGTGAAGCTTAATAGGGTGTGAGCACATCCAAGTAGTTCTACACCACCCACATCATAAATGTGGGAGTGGTTTAGGGGTGAAAATGAGCACACCCCTCAGAAATGGGCACCACTTGGCTCTCCCTCTCCAGCAGAAAGGTGTCAGCATCAGCACCCCTGCTGCCCACCCCATTTTCTCCAGAACACAGCTACAGGACTTGGTGCTGAAAGGACAGCGGCAACAACGCTCAGCAGGAGCAGCAGCAGGGCAGAGCCAACAGAGCCAGTGCAGAGGCTGCCATGAGGGAAGCCATGGTGGGATCCAACCCCAGTCCAGTTGAGGGGAGCCCCAAGGACAACAGCTGAGCTGAGCCTGGGCCAGCTGAGCTGAGCTGAAAGGAGGTGGCAGAATGGTTGGAAAAGCAGCAGCGACCTGCAGGACCAGTGCAGCAGGGTGGGAGAAAAAACAGTGGCACAGACACCTGGGCAGAACTGAGCCCAGCAGAGCATGGCGCAGCCTGACTCAGGGGATTGATTTGTCACTGATTTTCGTTGTTTCAGGTTGACTGGCGTGGGAAATGTTGGCCATGGGAGTTCCTTGCCATCCTGCATTTGTTCCTGATGACCATGTGGGCAGTGAGTGGGAATGGTCTCCCTATTACCTTTGTCTGGGGAAGCCAAGTGGACATGATCTACTGGGAGCATCTTCAATCTGTTTCTTCCCAGTGGTGAAATTCTTTTCGCTGGGTAAAACACGTTCTCTTTTTGTATATTTTTGCTATTAATAATGCTGTTGTTATTTTGCATTTCTTACTCCATGGCTTTGTCCTTTCACTAGATTGTTATCTCAACCCACAGTCTCTGCTTTTGCTGCTCCATTACAGGAACAGGCAGGGGAAGGGGAGTGGCTCATTTGCAGTTAAGTTTCCATCTGGTGCTAAAGTCAGCACAAATGTAAAACTGCACAATTGTTAGTGTTAAGACATTAGGAGTGGCACTGGGTATCTCTGCTGGATATGAGTGTTTTAGTTGGGAAGCAGTGATCTGCACAGGAGAGAGGCTTTCTCTGTGAGCACAGAATGAACTCCCCTGGGAAGTGCAGAGAACATCAGAAACCTTGTCATCTTTGGCTTCAAAATGAAAATGTATTTCTTTCATGGCTAGTGCCTTCTCTGTAGAATACAGTGACACATCCAACTGACCTCTCTCCATGTAGAAAACCTTAGCAAAACACATGTTCCTGAGTAGGATGCCTGACAAGGATGGGCAGGCAGTAAACAAGTGACAGATGGGAAGAGGACAGCTGAGCAGGAGCACAGCCCAGAAGACTGCATGGCACAGGAGAGCCACTAGGCTGCTCTCAGCAGGAGCCTCAGATGGACCTGTGCAGGCAGATCTCAGCTGAGCTGAGTCTAGGTGAGTCTGATAATCACAGAGCATGGCTGAGAACAGTGTCTTCTCTGATTGCATGCTGCAAGCATCAAATTAAGGTCTGTCAGGTCTCCAGGTATCATCATGACAGATGGTAAAGACTTGCTTGGAGTAATAATTGTCATGAGCGTGTCCCCTTAGCAGCTCTGTACAGGATCTAGCTCCTAGTGTTTCACACCCCTCTGCACACGCCTTGTAGACACATCAAACTGTTACTTTAATGTCTCTTTCAGCAGTTAAAAGAAAGTCTGAAAAGGACCTTTTACTTTATGGAAGAAATTTTATTTCCAGTGAAAGACTGGCTGTGGTTCAGATGTGAGTTTCCATCATTTTTGGAGACCTGACTATTTACTGAGAAGTTGCTCTTGAAGGGCAAGTCAAACAGCATGAGATTATGTATCACCAAGAGAGAGAACATAGGAGATGAAAATTACAATTGGAATGGTAAATGATATAAGACTGCAGCCAAGAACCCAAAATATAGCACCTCACTTGCTATCAGTTCTATCCAAAAGTTTATCCTATCACTGTCAGTGATAGTGCACAATGACAGTGCTTCTTGCAGTTGCTCTTTACTTCTGTTTATGAAGAAACAGCCTAGTTCTATAGTAGTTAAGAGTTCCTTCTAAAGAGTGAGTCACCTTTTCCATTAAGAGTGCATTTGAGGTAATCTGTATGCAGAATTTTATAAATTCTCTGCACCTCCCTGAGACCAATGGGAAACTGAAAATACAGCAGAAATTCCTGCAGCACACAATTATTAAACCAAACAGTAAAAGTACCTCAGTCATGTAAGTAGTAAGAGAACAAGTGGAAAAGAGGGGGAATTATTAGACATTTATGATGAGAGGATAAATAAGGATAAATAAGGAAGATTGAGAATTAGACCAAATACTAAAAAACCACACAATACTTTTGTCACACCAAGGCCACTAGGAGGATGATCAAGGTAGAAAGTATCAGCTGGAATGAACAGGATATTGTGTGTTTAATTGGAAACAACACCTAGGCAGTTCACTGCATGGGCTAGAAGAGCTGGGCATTTTCCGCCTCCAAAATACAAGAAAACCTCACACAGAGAGGCAGGAATGTGACACAAAGATTCTCTGGGAATGTTGAGGCTGCCAGTATGTGGCTGAAGACCACCAAAACAGAGACAACTACTTCTTCAGGCCAGGTGGCAAGGTCAGGCTTTGTGCTTGCACCAATACTCCAATGTTGGGTCGAGTCACCAGGCACATCTCCAAGCTTTCCTGTTCTTGGGAACAGCCTGGCTTAGCTCAGAGACAGGTCATATGGAGAGGACAAACTCATGCTGCTGCACAGACTTAGCAGCAGGAACAGAGCTCAGGCTCTCTGATTCCTGCATTCAACCAGTACAACCAGTGACAAAAGTATGGCAAATGGGCGAGTAAAGCTCCAAGGAATAGCTGGCTTCTTGAAGCGCCATTCCAATCGCCATGAAAAAATAAATCAGAGTCAGTGATAAAATGCACACCATGTAAAAACTGGTAAGCAGATGCCAGTTCAGCTTTCTGGGTGTCAAGCAATGATTTGGGAATGGATGGAAAAGTCACTCCATTTTTATTCTGTAGACTTACAAAATATTTTGCTTCTTGGTCACAAGTCGATTACAAGATCTTCTGAAGCACTGCTGAAGTTAAGCAATACCCTCTGGCAATAAAGGTGAGGAACATCTCTCCTTTCTGTTTTGGCATCTTTAGCACAGACTATTGAGGGAATGAAAGGAAAGTGATTTCTCTGCCTTGGCCTGTAGATGGGGTGCGAAGCACACTGTCTGTCAAGTGAGTCTCAGCCTGGTGCAGGAGGCTGCTCCCTGAAACTCTCTCTACAGAAATCACGAATTAGGGACTATGTGAGGAAATGCTCAAAATTTATTTAAATTAGTAATTTATTCCCATTTGCCTCACTCATATCCTCATGCCTAAAAAGCAAAGTTATATATTAAACTTTTTTATTTTCTTTTCAGTTGATAAAATGATTATTTTCACCCAAAGGACATCATATTCCAGACATGTATAAATGCGAAGAAAGATCATCTAAAAAAAGATGGTTCAAATAAAAGAGAAAAATATCTTTTTGAAAAGCACACCCTGGTGAAAAGTCTTCTGGTGTTAAGAATTCGCAAACCTGTAAAGCAGGTGACTGTGTAACTGTCAGCAAAGCACATTTATCAAGAGGCAAATGAAAGACATATCTCCTGCTGCAAAATGCCTGAAAATTTAAAAGGCCTGTCAATATGACTGCTGATTTATGGATCTTTTGTCAAACCCAGAACTCTAGTATCTATGGGATCTCTCAAATGACATAATCACCCGTCACAAGTGTCCAATATCTCTTTTTCTTAAAGTGGAAACCAAATGTTCATTTTTGTAGGATGCAAGTGTCAGCTTATTGCTTAAATGTTCATGCTCCTCTTTTATAGTAGGGAAGGAACAGGAAATGCACTTTGCATTTGAACATAATATAATGGGTTGTGATGTCTTTCAGACTCACAAAAATTTGCCAGCCTAGCTGTGGTAGAATAGCTATCTCACTGCATGCTCTCTTTGGAGATAAAGCAGATTTTTTCCCAGTTCAAATCCTTTCCAAAAAGCCAAAAGCATTAAGTTAAAGAAGGTACTTAGGCTCCTGCACAGAATATTGTCTTGTGGTATCATAAGATGAATTTCTCACTAAGAGAAACTCTTATCTCTTGTGGGAATTTATCCTGCAGAATCACTTGTCCTTAGGACAGCTCTGTCTGCCACTCAAGAAATTTTTGTATTGAATAAAGCCCAGCTGCAGTGCTGGTGAGTCAGAGAGCTCTGCCATTGCTACGTTAATTCCTCTATAGCTCTATACCTCAATAATTACAGTTAATGATGTCAGCAAACCCTTTATTATTTTATTTTTTTTCCAGCTGGGAAGTCATCTGCTTTACATTATGCATGCAAGGGTACACAAAGTGCTAGAAAGTCAATTTTTTAATTTAAATAACCTATGCTTGGACATGACCAGAACACCTGAATTCACATACAATGAATCCATCATGCAGTGCTGCCCAAAGACCTATTATCTAGCAGCTGACTGCTAGAGATGAACTAATCCTTTAAATCCTTTGAGAAAAACTCCCAGGCTATGGTTTCTCCACTCAACAGTGTGCCCGATGACAGCAACAGAGGAATGTACAAAGAGCATTTCTGGACCAAAACACCAGACTTGAGATGTCCCCCCTCTGTGGTGAGTCTCTTACATGTTAAATGCATCCTCTCCAGTGGGACAGAGGAAGGGCCACAGCAGAGGTGCTCTAATGTGCACTCTGACGTGACATTTATTCGTTAGTTGCACACAGAACCTCCTGCTTCTCGGTGTGTTTTTGACAGGAATGCCACCATGTTGCTACGGGCTCCGTGTTCTACGAGACAGGCTCGTAGTTCACCTGCCAGACCAGGCTGCTCAGGCCATGCACATACATGGACAGGCAATTTGTGCACACCTGATGAATGTGAAAACGAACAGCAAGGTTTAAACTTGACAAGTCAGGTATTCGATCTAAGCCTTGACACTATGGGGCAAAATAAAAAAAAAAAATTAAAAAATTAAAAAAAAAATTAAAAAAAAAGGCCAGACAGTTTAGTTAACCACTGAGGGTACAGGTATGCCAAAATCAAACACTAAATGCCAACCAACAGTCCTGGAAAATACAAATGTAAGTAAGCATGTGAGCAGACCCACTGGCATCAGTGCTTGGTCCCAAGCACAGTTTCATTTAGTTTGCTAGATATTCCTGTGACACCAAAACAGAAAAACAGAATTGTTTTTCAAAGCAGGTCAGTTACAATAAAGGAAATATTAAAACGTCAGGGAGGTGCATGTTGCATAACTCCAGATTAAGGAAAATATAGAAGAAAAAAAGGAAATGTCTCAGAATCTTCAATGAAAAATTTTACTTTTTTATTTCCAAGGTGTTCTAAACCCACTGGTTAGCAGACAACTCTACCAGATTAAGTAGGAAGCCCACAGTTTTCTGAAACAGTGTTTTACAGTAGATCCTAAATACAAGTGGGTGAAAAAGTTGAACACTGTAATGCAGTTGGCAATAATTAAGGACTTGCTCGAGATAGTATCTCATTAACAACATACTGGACTGTGTAGGCACTTAGGAGAATGAGGGCAAGGGAAAATATGATTCTACTGGTGCTAAAGAAATATGCCAACCTTTTATTTAAGAAGCTCCAATTACTCTATACATTGCAGCACACCCCTAACATTTAGGAAAGGACACACCTTTGAACAGAGAAGGTCTTTCTTTGACTAAACTGTGTTAGAAGCAGTGCTAACAGAGACATAGCACTACATGAATAAAATGAAGTTACCTTTGAGCCCCAATCTGATGCTAGAGACACCTGTCTCAGCATTTACTCTTGTTTTCTCCTCTGGTGTCAATGCCCCCTGTGGTGGGCACACGCAGAGCAGGAAAGTTGGATGTGTGTATTTTCACTTTTGCAGAGTAGAGTAAGTTTATAAAAGTATGTATCATATGTTTCCAATTACCATAATATTAATACAAAAAACTAAGTAAGAAATATTTATCATTGTGCCTGTCAACTATACTCATACGTACCCTCTCCAAAGAGACCCAGTGAAGGGGTTTTTTATACTGTTTCTGTAGATGCCAAGAGTTGAAAACATCAGAGAGCAGCCTTGCCAGAAAGTGTTTATGTGCTGACAAAGCTGTCAAACACTGTGGACAGATGTTCAGTAATTACTCTCTGACTCCTCTATGCAAGCCTACATGCACAGCATACATATTCACTCCAGGCTGCAGGTAAAACTGCTTCTCCTCAGCCTTGAGCTGTGTCTGCACCAGGCTATACATTTATACACTCCCCACAGGTAAGGATCTTGGTAATTTTTTCTGTACCCCATTTTTTAGACATTGAGATCTCAAAACATAACATGAATCTTACTTCTTTTTCTTGTAATAGCTGTTCCTGGAAAAGCTTCCAGCGTCTCTGGCAGAGGTTCTTCCATTTCTCCAGCTGAGGGACCAAATTCTCCTGCCATTCCTCTTTCAGAAGCTCACATTCTCTTACAGAGAGATTGGTCACCACAGGCAGGGTCTGAAGAAACAGCTCTGTCACCAACTCTGCTAAAGCATGGGAAGCCTTAGCATACAGCTCCTATGAGAGGGACAGAGAGAAACAGGTGACAAAGTGAACCCTCAGCCCCTTGGAGCTGTATCCCTGCATGCCCTGTGATTGATGCCGGTGAGGGAACCCATGTCAATACCTTGGGCTGGTGATCAAATCCTAGAGTTAAAATCCAATGCCACTAAGGCTTGAGTTAAAAAGACCAGGTTTTGCAGATGGAATGACTTAAATGTTTTGGTTCAAGCTATACAAGGCATTTAAAGTCCAACAGTGGCAAGAGCACGTGAGACCCTGTGCCCTAACTGTTGCTCACATGCGACTGCAGTAGAAAAGAATATATTGTTTTACTGGCTATGGTGATGTGTTAAAAAAACACCTAAATTGAAAGTTGCTGTGGAAACAATCTGGTGTAGCACAACACCTCATAGGCACATTTTCTCAGGTGCTGATATGAAACAAATGAAGAGAGAGGGCAGAGTTAAAAGGGATGGTATGGCTTTTAGCTAGACAAAAGTGACATTAGTCATGTCAGTAGTTGGTACTTCAAAATATGGCACTCTTCAATGCCTGAAGAACAGAATTATTCAGATTCATCCTGATGCAGAATAGTTTCAAGCCTAGGAAAACAAACATCTGATGGTTTTAATGAAACTTGTCCCATATGAACAATTTTTAAATGCTGAGGCCATTTCACTCACATGAATCATTGATTTAGTCAGATGGCATCCAAGCTAAAAACTCTGTTCTAGTTTCACTGTCAAACACACAGTGGTGGCAGGAGCTGTGTTGGAAAACTTGGTGCCATTTGACATAATTCCTGGGGAGAAGGCATGGGGACAGGTAGCCTTCCCAGCTGTAAAAGGAACAAAACCACACTGGAAAGTCACATGGACACTGCAGTACTCCTGCAGGATGATGAGCTATTTTTGTATGAGCTCTGCATGATCCTACCAGTCCAAAAAGCTTTACTGCCTAGCTGGGCTTGCTTTCATTGCAAACCAGTATTAACCCTCCTGAAAACACATATATTTCTTTCTTTTCTTTAAAATGCTGAAAATATTTTTAAAGCTCTTTTAAGGATTCCTGTTAAAAGAAAAAGTTACGTCTGCTAGATGCTGCCTTTTTTAAATACAGGTTTAATTACAATTTCTTAGATGATCAAAATCTAGAACCTCTCAATAGAAACACAGGGATATCTATCTAGATTTCTGGAGCTCATAGACAACAAAAGTTGTAGTGAAATTTTTTTACTGGGGGGGCATACACTGCTGTAACATATTATTACAATGGTGTAATAGCCCATTGCAACTGCTAGATATTGAATTATAAAATGCAAAATACTAAACAATAGTAACAAAAAAACTCGACAAAACCCAAAAGAGAATGTTAAAGTGAAAGGACAATAAACAGAAATAAACACCAGAACTTAGGTTGAATGTGAAATATAGTTCAGTGCCCACATAATGATACATTGGTGTTCATGTAATGTTTCCACAGCACCTTTATCTGCTCCATGCTTATATTTTGAATATCCTTTAAACTGATTGATTTCTGAAACATATTTTAATATTTCTCATTTATTGTTAAATATACAAGCTGTGCACTGAGTACTAAATTATTATTTTCCTCCTATGATCTCTCTAGGATGCTAATCACCATATTAATTAGCTGTTTCACAAACAATAAGTAGCTTAACAGCTCCCTGTAGTAACCTCTTCTTATGGATAAAATTGACACACAACACTACAAAACATGTTCACTACACCTCTGAGATGAGCTGTCCCAGCTCTTTCTACTCTCTTATCGATTTAAAGAAGGCAGGATTTTCAGAATCCAGCTCCCACTGGCTTTCTTTAAATCTCAAAGTATTTTGAATTCTTGCAAATTGGACTACAGCTTGTTGAAAAAGAGTACTGGGCATAAGTATGAGAATTACTAGTCAAAAACACAACATAATATCTAACTTCTGAAAATACTTTTCCCATTTCTAGTGATTGCTCACCATCTAGACATGACAGTATCATTAGGGGAACATTTGCTACACAGGTGCATCCTGTGCTGAAGGATTATTGTCCCTACTCAATTATTACAGTTACAAGTTCCTGATACAACAAGAGGCATGATTTATACCATCCTAATCATCTCTGTAGCTGTGGGCCTAGCTTAGCTTGGCAAAAGCAATGCCAAATGGTTTGCTTGATTCTCTCTTCCGCTGTTATTTGAAAACCCAAGACTTCAAGTTCTCAGATTTAACATAAACTCAAAGATACTGCATTTCTAATCTACATAGCCCTTACAACATTTCAGGAATAATGGCTCAATCTCTGTCAACCATCTCTCCTCTGAGCTTTACCTGCCTTTCAGGACATGTTAATCCTCCTGCCTTTACTGGGTGTTCAGTGATATAAGAATTTCTATTGGGTCTGAATTAGTTCAGAAGGAGCCTAGAGGACACCGTGGAATTTCTATTGCAGTAGATCAAAATATCTCAGGCAGGGTGTTAAGGAATTCTATTCTTAAACAATGGCAGCTAAATCCCTTTTGAACACATTTTGCTGTGGAACTGATAGCATTTCCCTGGCATGCTCACAGCTCCGTGTTATTATTTGCTATGAAATATCTTGCAAAGAACAAAAATATGGTATTTTTTTACTTGTTCTCAACGCCTTTTTGTTCTGTCTGTATCCTCTACACCTTCAAATTATACGGAATGCTTACCTGTGGCACTACGACAGCGGGGACAGTTACTGAAGAAAAATGTGATTAGGTACTGTTCCCACAAAATTACTTATCTGTATCACCTCATAATGTGAGGATCACATGGATATGAGAGCCCCGGCAGTGCCAGACCTAAGAGGACAGCATATATTCAGAGGCCATACCACAGGGACAACACAGTGGCCANGTGCCAGACCTAAGAGGACAGCATGCTCCTCTTAGGAAGTGCTGTTCAATGCAGCACTTGGAAAAAGGCAGCAGAATGGCCTTTTAAAATCCGGGAGGGGAAATACTAAGTCTACATTTAGGAAAGATTGCAGATGTGATTGAATTCTACCCAGTGACTTAAGCTAACAAAATAGTTCAAAACTATTTGTACTCTAAGGAATGTACTTGATTTCAAACTGCAATAAAGTCTGTCTATGTGCAGGGATGGCACACTATGTATTATAAAAGTTATTTTCCACAGAAAAGGAAAGGAAAATCAGTACTGCTTCCAGGATCTTATTTTTGGACTAGAGCCTCTACAAATATTTTTTACAAGCTTCCTGATATGCCATCTCTTGTTTTCAGAGTTTCGACTTAATGATATTTATTCAAATTGATTCCATTAATAGAATAGCTGATTGCAGTATGGAATGAACCTGTTTGCAATACCTGGCAGTCAATCTCAAAGCTTTTCAAAAAATCCCCAGAGAAATATATCAAGCATACAGAAATACCATGGGGTTATACATGGAAATAAAATGGACTTAGATTAAAATGCTGAGTGCATCTGAATTTTAAACAAGGCAGTAAATATATAATTTTTTCAAAAACCAGGGGAAATACATAGCTTATCTGATTTCACTCAAAGAACAATATTAATTTTCCCCCTTAAACCTAAATGATTAAAAGGTTCCTACATATAGATCAGTGAACAGTGGAACCAAGAAGGGGGAAAATGTATTTGGAAAGGTTGGTTGTAGTTTATTTTACATGCCAGACACTGGAAAATATGTATTATCTCAAAGAGACAACTGCACAGCTATTTGTTAACTTGCGATACCACGTTATATTAAAGGAATTGAAGTATCTGATCAAAGCTGTAGAACACTGCTGCATCTGTCTCCAGAAGCTCAGTGGCTAGGACACTTGGTTAGGAGATTAATCTCCCAACTCATACTGTACCTCATGAAGGACAGAAATTCAATACTCAGATCATACATCCCATAAATACATCCAAAATTCTGGGACACAGGACACACACAACACTGGCCACTAGAAGATACTTCATATACCCTCAGAAGATACACTCACTCAAAATGGGGAAAAGCTGATTGCATGTACTTCTCTCTTCCTTAAGAATAATTCTGGAAAGCCAGTTGGAAAATGAAAACCCTACCTACTTTTAAACATCCTTACATCAGTAAAGCACAGTGACACTTAAGTCATCCTTAGCACATGTTAATAAAAAAGCCCCACTGCTTGATTTGCACACATTTTTAAATGGAGGTTTATTGAAATTTCAGTCTTGTTCTCTCACTGATCTTTGACTTATTCAGGAGGCAGTTTCAATTTTCTCTTCTGGTACTCCTCTTTTAGAAATAAGCCTTTGTGGATAAGGTTATATCCTTCATGAGATCAAACTATTAGCCAATTGTGAATCTCTATAGTGGTAAAATCCATTTTCTTATGCAGTAAGGTAACAGTTAAACTTTAGAATGAAAGCTTCCCATACCAGACATCTTCTATCAGCTTTACTGAACTGACCAAAACAAATCTAGTAGTGCCCAAAACCAGAATTAGAATGGGCTTCCATGGTATGAAGTTCACAGATTTAATCTATCAGATGATGCTGTAAGGGGGTATGATGATGCTTTTTGGGGTAAGTCACAGGGCAAAAATTTCAAAAGTAAGCCTTTGAGGTGGGGGGAGTCTCTTGATAGTGATTTCTACTTGAAACAAACGGAGTGATTCCCCCTTAAAAAGTTGCCAGCTCTTCGTACTCAAAAATGCAGTCCAGCATCCCTAACTGTATCTCCTGTTAACCAAATTACATAAGGAAAGCAAGGAAAGAGTAAATCTCTGAGAATCTGTACTTTTTATCTTGTCAAAAATAGTCTTTTTCCCTTTTATTAACAAAGGAAAAAAATCAAAGACTTTTCCTCAAACTCACATTTATGTCTATCATTCATAAAATGTCTACTGCCTTGCCCATTGATAACACTCATGACTTAATAGCTTTTAGTCCAAATTCTTGTGCATTTCACTCCCATGTCAAGCCAAATGAAATAACATTCTAGTGAACTGTTATCAGCAAAGTGGAATTAAAAATTACAAGAAATTGTGGTTTATGTGTTATTTTTCAAAATAAAGGCAGAGGAAAAAGACCTGTCTTACCACATAATATATAATTTCTAGCTGTTAATTGATTTCCTTTGTGCAGTCTGCATGTCTGTTTTCTCAATACTGAACTGTTATTCCCCAACCTCTTCACTTCTCCTATCCCTACTGAAATACAGTGGTAGTTCATACAACAACAATGAAACTACTAAAGGTTGGTGACTGTTATATTATACTCGAGAAAGACTTGAGATAGCCATTAATCTGTTCAAGAGAAACAACTGGATATACAGGGACAAGAAATTGGGTGGGAGGTGTTTTACTGCTGCCATGTAACAGAAAATTATGGTAAAAACAGCACAAAATCCCTTGTATACAGGATAACTGCAGACCCTGGTCATGAAAATATTAGGCTAATTCATTCACCTGGTTTTGCACAATTTTTCCTTCAATTATGATATACTGTGATAATCAAAATCATCTGCCCCGTTTCTTCAACAAACATTTCAAAAATTAGTTATGGAGCCTGTGTCTAGACACAGACTATTCACCTACAGCACATTATTTTAATCCACCAGTGCAGCTGAAAAGTCCTACACTATCCTCCAAATATAACTCATTCATTCCCTTCAGGCATCAACAGATTCCAATGACCTTGGTTAAATAATTTTCATTTACTTATTCATGCATACACAAAACAAACCTACTCAATTATTCCATGCAAACACATTCAGCTTTCAGAACATTGAATTTTTACGTATTTATTCAACAATTTGGGTATTTTTTCCATGTACTGTAGCAGTACAGACTTCCCTAGTGCTAGAGGGTTATATAAATTGATCTTGAACGGTTTAAAAGGT
The DNA here is from genome assembly GCA_013396955.1 of Regulus satrapa. NCBI lineage: Eukaryota > Metazoa > Chordata > Aves > Passeriformes > Regulidae > Regulus > Regulus satrapa. The sequence continues at coordinate 195,692 of VWZN01003770.1, read as the reverse complement.
GAAAAATTTAAAAATTGAAAAGGTACAGAAATTTGATATGTGCCAAGAAGAACACTGTGAGAACAAGCTAGGGATCTTCCACAAGGGGGTGGCACTTACAGCTTAGTGACACCTTTTCTTCTGTACCCAGAATACTCACTGGTTCCCTGTTCAGTCACATGGTCTACTCTGATTCACTGGAATGTCCTTCCAAGCAAACCTCTCCTTTCTCCAAAGCAGTAATTTTTCTCAAATTGTCTGTTGCTTGCACTATTACATAAAACCATGGCAAAACTATTTGTTCTAAATAGAGCGGCTTTAATTTTTTTCATCAAATGAATTTAAAAGAGTGAATGTGGACTACTGCTAATTAAGATTGTACAGACATATTATCCTTATGTGATGGGGACCACAAGTTTCTACAACGTCCTGATTTGGTCATAATTAATCATGACAAGGATCCTGTTGAACTCAAAGTGATTAGTTCCAGTCTAATTAAAGGTCACTACTGACAAAATTTTTGGTTTTCACCAGATAGATCGTGTTGTCATATTTTTTCTGCATAGACAGGAAATGATTAAAGATAATGCAAAAGCATGAAGCACCAAGATTTTCTAAATCAATAACAAAAAAGAAGCATAAAAATATTATTTACACGAAAGATCTAAACATATTTCAGTGAACTAACTAGAGTCAAAAAAATTTTCTCTGTGAGAAATAAATGAAAAGACTGTATTTGGAGATGTACTGAAGTTCACTTAGAATACTATTACCCAGCAATAGTGCAGAACAGATAATTGTGCCACATAAATGAAATCTCCCTCCTGGTAGTAAAGACAGACATTGTATGCTCTCAATATTACTGCAACCTTGTCAGCCACCTGGGCAGCATGTTTTGGCAGACCATACAGGCATTTTCTAACTAATATGAGGTTAGAAAACTGTGTTTTGGGAATATAATAGAAAAGGCAAGCTAATATTGAAGACTGTCCTGGCTCCGTCTTCTGCTTTGTCAGCTGAGCTTTCTGGAGCTGCAGTTCCTTGAGCTGATCCTTCCTGCAATTCCCCAATCTTCCCCAGGGTCTAACACTGGGTTAGGAGACCTTCAAAATTAATTTAGCAAATGACATTTATCACTAGAAGTGGCACCTTGTAGAGATCAGCGACAGCCTCTGTGCTCTCACAGTCATCCTCCTCCTCCAGATTCCACTGTGCTTGCCAGTGTTTCTCTATGAGCTCATGGTAAGCCTAAAAAAAAACCAGTAGGTATATTTAAATAGCTGAAAAATCGTAATAGTTTCTTGTGATCCTTCCCTTTTCTTCCTTGATGCTCTTCCCATCTATCACTACAACAGTAATTGTTTACCTGGAACCATGAATCAGAGGGAAGTGAAACTTGCCTTACCATCTTAATTTGAGCTCATCCAGTCTTGAGTATAGAATTCCTTAGCCTTGGCAATATGGGGTTAAATAATATATAGACTACTACAAAACATGTGAAATTATCTGATTTGAAACCTGCTTTCCAGTGTATGAATATCCCTACATCACAGCCATTACTATGAGGTGCAGAACAGCCACCTGACATAATCATGAGACACCTGAGTTCCAGCTGTATCACACTGTACAGGCCCTTTGCACCAGGGCTGGTCACCATGTCCCACGGTGGTTCCTAAGAGACTGATCTATGATGTGGTCCTGACTTGGTCCTTGGGCACAGTTTTAAGAGGGATGCAATTTTTAACTTCAAGGCTCATGGAAAATTATAGTTCACAGAGACCACCTCAATCTACAGACTAATAAGTAGCATTATACATAAATATTCCATATTTTGATTTAATCTGCCAAGTCCTCCCTTTCACTCCCATGGTAAATATGGCTTTCTTCATTAGGTATGTCAATAGAGCTCTTCTGAAGAGGACCAAAGTGCTCATAAACTCTTCATCGCTCTTGTAGACATAGACTTGAAAGTTCACACATCTCATGGAGTCATACTTTATGACAGAATTCTGCAAATTAATTACCATAACCTGCATGCCCACTGTGGGAAGGCAGAGCCAGACTGGAATACTTGACCAACACTTTATGGTTTGTGTTCTTCTTTGATCATTCCTGTATTCTCTGCCGCAAAAGACAAAAATTATACAGGAACTCTAACCTTTACTATATATATCATTCTGTCTTATAAAAAAATCAGACCTGCAGCAACTCAATCGTTACCACCCTATTTGTGTTCAGAACAATCTAATGTGAATGAAGTTTATTGCAAAATCCATCATCATAATTGGCAACCACTTAAAATTCAGCAGAAAGGTCAGTTACTGGCAAGGCTGCTGCCATGTGGTGTGAGCCCTTGATGAGGTGAAGAGAGAAAGGCAGAGAAAATAAATGGTTTTGATGGATACAGCTCTGGGCTCATGGCAAGGCTTTGGAATCAATTCCTTTACTGTTGGGCTGGCTGTGAAATTATGAAACAAACTTAAAATAGCTCCTCAGCACCAAGTGGATTGTTCTCAAAAAATAATTACTGGACTATTTAAGTCAAACCATGGGAGCTGCAGGTACAATTTTTTCTTATTCTTCGAAGAGTTTCTACACTTAAAATCCCATCTATTCTGGCACAAAAGACTCTCACACTGTGCAGCAGAAAGGCTTACATTTCTGGCTTTCTAATTTGTACACAGGCATTTCATAATCCTAAAACTCAGCTGTGTTCTGCCCTGCAGCAAGTTGCCCATCCCTGCTCAGCCTGTCAGAAAGCTGTTGAGTAGGCTTAGTTAAACTCTAGACTAGTGATCTGCTTGTGAGGTGTACAGAATGGAGCATCTCCTGCACAAAGCTGTAGTTTGTAAGGAAGGGGTCTGAATGCAAAAATTTTAAAATTTATTCAATTAATCTGGGATGTGTCCAAGAATGTGTAGAAGGAAAATACATTCATAAATGCACACTGGCTACAAAAATGTGTGATGGAATTATTTGTCTCAAGTTAAAGAAAGTCAAAGATGTAATAAGTGCTCTACTTGTTTTGAAGTAGAGGCACTGCCAGTGCATACAGAAACAGTAACTGCGTTATCCAATTCATACAATATAATTAAAGAATATGGCCCCGCAGAGCAAATTCGCAGTTTTAGGATCAATAAATTTTGATAGTTTGCTGCAGTTGAAATCTGGCTCTTCTCATACAGTAATTTTATCTAAGTTATTATATTGCATCAAAGGTTTAATGCTGCTAGATGTAACCACTTTCACCTTAAATTATTTCTTCTCATGAAAATTGAGGATCAATTTTTTTTCTTTTTATTCTTAATAACTTGGGTTTGCAGTTCTTAGCAGTTACCTGAATTTTGCAGCTCTCAGTATTTACAGCTAAAAGCTCTTGATTTTTTTATATTCATTTGGAACAATAATAACAAATCTCTACAGAAAATCTGACCATGAAAACATTACCCTGGTCATTGCATACCATATTAAATTATCAACTGCAAACCTTCTCTAAAGGCATCCTGCCAGAGATCCTAATTAGTTTTTCCTCCACTTCTCTGAAATCTGGTAAATCTTTTGAGCCTCAGTAACCCCACTCATAGAAATGCAATTAGATCACTGCAGACTGTTTTCTTCTGTAATACAGGCTAGATACTTTCCTCCAGATATTTCCTGCCTTGAAATAAATACACAGTATCTAAGTAAAAGATGTTTCCTACAAAACATGCCATTTTGCATTAACCCCACTGACATTCTGCTTCAATGCTACAACACCAACACTGCAGGAAAAGCCATGGCAACAGGGGTTCTGACCTTGTCCACCTGTGCTACTGCTCATGATTCTCATGAGCGCCCAAATTTCCTAATTTTACGGAACTGGGAGAAATCTGCAACACATTTGAACTTAAAAACTAATAGAACACGGAAAATAAGCTTTTACTTGTTCACCTTGAGAAAATCATGAACATCTTCAGTAAGAAAAGTTTTGCTAAGGAGACGCTCTTCTTCAGCTTCCTGTCGGCGTTTGAACTCTTCCTTCCTTTTCTCACGGCACTCCAGCCGTTTCAGGATCAGGTCTTTACTTTGTTGCACGCATTCTGGAACATAAACCACAAACAATTAGACACCGCAACTCCACAGGGAGAAAGCAGCATCTGCTACCGTCACACAACATAAGCTCACGGAAATCTGTTAGTGAGTGAAATAGACAAGTAATTACCATGCAGGGCTTGAAATTTGCTTCTTACCCTGATGGCCGTTTTAGATGTGAACTTCTAGACTGTTACATGGCACTTAAATCTATCATGTTTTTTTGGACTGCTACCATCTTGCATCCTCCCTTTCACTCATGCTGCTGTTTATGCAAAGGCAGCGCGTTAGTTCAAGAAACAGATTCCCTCGTGCAGCATCCCCAATCTCCCCCTCCTGCTTCAGGAAGGTCGGCAAGTGGCTCATTACCTAACTGCAGATATGCAAATGCTGCTGCAAGGACAGGGGCAGGAACATATGGTGGGTGGAAAAGGTCTAAAGCAGTGCTAGTTCAGATTAGCTTGAACTGGCATGCAGCCATACATACCAGACTTCTAAAGTGACTCATCCAAGAACCTGCAGTAAAAGTTGTCAAGGTCCCTCCAATTTTGTGCTAGTAATCTGAACTATTTGGGACTAAATTCCTCCCTGCTTCATTCCCCCTTTAGCTCCAAGTGATATATAAATTCATGAGTCTATCTGCATCCTGGGCTGCTGAGTGCAATTGGTGCTTTAAATGTTCTCAATGTCTCATTGCCTGTCCACCTAAGAAGAATTTTATTCATTTCCTCCAGTTGTTCTGCCCCAAAGCAGTACTTCACTCCTGACACAAGCAGCTAAAGGGGAATGCAAAAGAACAGTTACCTGTGTCTGCTGTTCTGCCACTACATCAATGCTTTAACTATGAGAAATGATTTTGTAGAGAACAAAAGGAGCACAGTACTGCAGCACCAAGAATGTTACTTGCTCTCCACACTAATTTATTGTGCTTATCCACAGGCTGATGATGCACAGACAGAACACTTGAAAAAGTGTACCAAAAGTACAGGAAAGCCCGTAATGAAAATATCACTCAAATAAATTCAGCAGTGTTTTAAACACTATTGACTCTTTACTGCTTCCTTGTTTTGTATCCTAGGAGCACAGTCTTGCTGGCTTTGTGCTGTGTTTGTGAATTATAGGTACAGTTTAACTTTTGTATTTAGGAGCTCATAAGAAAGGTCAACATAAAACTCTATTGGAATTGCTGCACACCAGATAATTTTTTTAAAAGCACATTTCATTTCTATCTAAAACCAGGAGGTTGATAATGTTCCTCTGCACAGGATGTATCAACTATAATATATAGCTATATATAACTATAAAAACCTACTTTGCATAAAATAAAGGCCTTGACAGAAGTATTTATGCTTTGTAACAAGTGAAAATTGACAAAAAGAAAACCACCCAGAGACACCCATTTATGCTTAAAAAATGTTAGTGGCTGAACCTATGTCAAAACTATGAACTAGGTAGAGATCGTTTCAGATGCAAACATTCATGAAAAAAATTACATCCCAATATATGTGTATTTGTGAATATCAGTAAACTGTTCACACAGCCAGATGTTCTGAAAGAGGATCAAGTCTGCAGCACTTTCCATTATGAAATAACTGGCTCAGTAGATGATAGGAGAGTGGTGGATACTGGCTACCTTGACTTCGGGTAGGTTTTTGATGCAGTCTCCTCTCAGATCCTCATAGAGAAGAGGATGGAGGTGCAGACAGTGAGAAGGATTTAAAACCTGCTCAAAGTCCACCTGGAAGCCAGCACCTACTGGTGTACCCCAGGAGTCAATACTGAGTGCAATCCTCCCGAGTAGCTTCATTAACAACCTGGATGATGGGGCATAGTGCAAATTTAGCAAGTCTGCAGAGGTCACAAAGAATGGGAGGAGTGGCTCATACACCACACACGTTTGTACTTCCATCCAGAGGGCACTTGACAAACTGGAGAAACGGGCTGATGCAAATCTCCTGAAGTTTAACAATGGGAAGTTCAAAGTGCTGCACCTGGAGAGGAACAACCTGAGGCACAAGCACATGCTGGGGGCTGCCCAGCTGGAAAGCAGCTTGGCAGGAAAGGACCTGGGAGTTCTGGTGGACACCAGGTTGAACATAACCCAGCAGGTACAGGCAGGGGATCCTTTCCCTCCATTCAGCTCTGGTTGGGCCACACCTGAAGTGCTGTGTCCAGTTCTGGACTTCACAGCCAGCGACAAGAGAGACATGGAGATACTGAAGAGAATTCAACAAAGGGCCACAAGGATGATGAATGGACTGGAGCATGTCTCCCATGAGAGAAAGCTGGGGCTAGTCAGCGTGGAGAAGGCTCAGGGGGGATCTGAGCATGTTATAAACAACTGGAGAGTGGGTACAAAGAAGACCAAGCCACTCTTTTCTGTTGAGCCAAACAAAAGGACCAGAGGCAGCTGCCAGAAACTGAAACACAGGAGGTTCCTTTTACCATGAGGATAACTGAGCACTGGAAGAGGTGGTTCAGGTGGAGTCTCTGTTTTTGGAGATAGAAGCTATCTGAACATGATCCTGGACAAACAACAGGAGCTTAACCTGCTTGGGCAGACAGGGTGGACCACACAACCTCCAAAAGTTCTTTCAACCTTAACCATTTTGTGATTCTGTGAATTTATCACTCTGAGATAATGCACAAATTATCACCACTAAGCCCAAAGTAAGTGAGCAGCACTGCAGCAAGAACATACTGCAAGAAGACTGTATTTATTCTGGCTATTCAGTTCACTGAACTCTAAACCTAGTGCCATTTTGCTATGACAATTTTCTTCGAACGTGTCCAAAAGTAGCAGAAATGGTATTGCTACTGGAACAGGAAATTGTGTTGAAGTAGTTCTCATTATTTTCTTTCTAGCTAAATGTTTACTGTAATTTTCTGTGTGCTGATGGGAGGCACTGAGCCTTGAAACAGCACCTATCAGAGAAGCCGGGGCTATATTTTTCAACACTGGGCATTAGGTAAAATGTAAAATGTTACAGGGAGAACCTTAAATCAATGGGTCAGTCACCTTAAACTATATTATAATTGTGTACTTTTCAGATAGGCAATATGAAGAGGTGTAAAGGGAAAATGAAAAGACAATCTGAAAAATTTTTTAGTCTGGTGTAATAAAAGAGAGATTTATAGGAGGATCATAAGCTTTAATATTGTCTTTTCAGAAGAGTGCTTTGTATATAGCACAACTGCTTCTGGCTTTACATGCCAGCACGAAATACTAAGACAGTGTCTTATATCAGCCAGCATCACCAGCAATACCAAGTATGTCAACAGTAAATGGAGAAATATCACAAATACTTGCAGTAAGTGTGATTCTTCTTCTATATTCAAATTAATGGAATTAGATTATGTGAACTGTTGAGTAAGTACCTAGAAATACCTGGAACAAGACATAAAAATCCTAAAGTCAAAGTTCCCATTCCAAACATACATCCTCCAGAATAAAACTGATCCTGATCAATTCACCAGTAACTTTTTAAACCAGAAATATATATATGGCTGAAGCTGTAATTTCTTTAATCTTTAAAACAATGAGAATTCATGTAAGTCATGAGCTCCAATCTAAGTACTCACCATTACTGTAATGTGCCAGCTGTTCCCAGAAGGCCTTGTGCAGATCTGTTAGAAGTTCTTCCTTTTGTCGGACTGAAAGATTATTCTTCACAGTTAAGTGGTCCAGAATATTTGACACAGTATTTAATCTACCCTTACACTCTTCTGGTATAGAGGACTTCAGTGAATCGATCATTTTCACCATAAGCTCCCAGGTGAATAACCTTTCCTGAATGTCCTAAACCAAAAATAAAATCCTGTTTAGAAACCAAACCTTTGGTTGTGCTTTCCTTTCATTGAACTACTGAATCCTAAACCATGAAGAAAACCACTAAGACTTCTCAGAGCCATGTGAATAACCATCTTCATGTACTTAAATCCTTCTGAAAGGGCAGGCTAGCAGTAGATTTATTGTATGCACAGTTGCAAGAGCTAATCTAAAAGTATTGGTGTTTTTCATTGCTTGTAGCTGTCAAGAAGACATTAAGCCTGAAAAAGATAAAAACAGCCTTGCAGAACAAACTTTAATATTCAAGGGGGATAGATGGACAGAAGACTGGAAGTCCTGGACTTCTTTTCAAGACACTATATGGCACACCAGTACAGGTCCTCATTTTGAAATGAGGACACATACCTGATTCTGATTATGCTATGATTCCTTCAAATACATGGTCAGACAGGCTTCAATATATAAACTAAAAATTAGTATAAACTAAAAATTAGTATAATTGCCTAGGGTCTAGCAGAATTCATTGCACTATTAAAGAAGCTGCCACTGATCACAGTAGGGAAAGATTTCCTGGGTGAAAGTGGAGCTGCTTTAAACAATACTGCAAGTTTTAGAAAGAGTTTGACAATGCTGTTCCAAGTTAACAGCTGGACTCAGTTTCAAGGGTCTTTTCCAAACCACATGTTTCTATGATTCTCTGACCTACTGTAATTAATGGAGATGTACCTGCAATGACCTATGCAATGAGATTTCAGCATCATCACAGCAGTGACTTCAGGCAGGAATATCTCCTGTATCTGTATCCAGATATCTTATCTGCAGTCTGCCCATTTGAAGGAACTTACTGCACAGCAGTCCAGTTTGGGTCAAGCATGACAAGCAGCAAAGATTTTTTTCATACCTGGCCAGCTCAGTCTACTGAGCTGCTCCAATGCATAAATCATTACTGTATCTGTTTATACACCAAATTACTAATAAATGCAGCGATTCCAACTGTATGTTAATCTATAAATTACACGTAACTGCTTCAGTATATCCTGTGCAAAAAACAATAAAAGATCTGTTAGATTTAACACAACATAAAGCACAGTGCTGGTGCATTTATGAACAGTTTTCCCTCTTCAGACCATATCACTAAGAGCTGACAAGAATTTTCAATTCCAATTAAAATCACTGAGCACACAGAATCACCCTCAAATTTAAATTAGGATTAGTCAGTCAAAGTGGAATAAATATTTTGAAAGAAATTTTGTAATGCTCACAGTAACAGTTCTCCATCAATTAGATCTAGCGCTCTCTCTCCTGGTTCACCAGCTGTATTAATAATACATTTTCCTTATATGACTACCTAAATGGTATTCTGAGAATTAGAACTCAAGTGCAGAGAGTTAACTCTGCTGTGAGTCTTCTTAAACTGCAATGAAAGTTTAACTCTTTACAATAAAGCTCAAAGAGACAACTGGATTAAGCCGTCTACATCACTCCTGAGGCAGGACTGACAGACTGCGCACTGACATAATTATTTCTGTTCAGATTCACTAAATCTGTCTCAACTTTTATTTCTTTTTTACTTTACCATCGCCTTCAAGTCTTGAGATTCACTTAACAAGCTTTCTACTGCAATCATCTTCTCAGTCAGATCCATCATTATCTTCGTTGCTTTGGCACTTGAGCATTTTGATTGGTCCAAAAAATCCTGCTGGGCTTTGTCAGCCTGCTTCCAGAAGGCTTCCATCTGTGGAATATGAATCAAAAAACAAGCCATCATCTAGTATTTCATTACAGAAAGAGGCATATATATGAGTCTACTGAAATACAAGTCATTGGGGTTACAGACAGCCTTCAGTTACACTGAACAATTTGCAAAGCTAAAGAGACTATCATATATTTTATATCTATTATATATATCTATATATAAATATATATAGATATATTATATTGGTGGTGGTGGCACATAACTGGTAGGTCAATCCTGACCTTTTAAAATAACTGTAGTAATTCTTTTTAACTAGCTAACAATTTGTTAATTCTCTACATATTGCATCTATAAGAGCCTATAATGTTTTTAGTATTGATCATAAAAACCTAGAAGATAAACTGCATCACTTTTATTCTGGGAAGTTTAATTAGCTGTAGGAACAGGTATTCTACTCAAACAACAT
>VWZN01003770.1:172109-185617 GCA_013396955.1 Regulus satrapa | reverse complement strand
AAAAAACCAAGAAAACCTAAAAATTATTACTATTTTACACTATTAAAGCATTTCAAAGCTAGATGCTACATAAGCACTTAACTGGCTGGAATTAAGTACTTTATGCAGTGTCAGCACAGTGTAGGTGCCAGTTCTGCTAGATTATTGTACGGACAATCCTTACTCTTAGGTTTTGATTCCACAAACATGACTGGGCACAAGTGTCAATATTCTGTGCTCTGTGGGATTACTCGTACACATAAAGGTAAAAAATGTATCCATCAAAATGAATTTTATTAAGTATCCATGGGTTTTCGAAAAAAAAAAAAAAACAACGTGATTATGGCACCTGTGGGTATGGCAAAACCCCCTTTATATTCTCAGAAGACTGGATTAGTTCAAGGTACTGATCTATACAAATCTGCATAGAGGGAAATTATTTTCAGTATGATGAAAAGCATCTGCAGGCACAAGAGTGACAGACCCACTGAAGGATGATTGCTGCTGGTGAATAAATGCCTCATGTTGCTCAGTAAGGTTGCCAGCAATTAGTTTTACATGACTAACTCTGGAAAACTCTAAACAATAATTTTTCCACTGAGCAAAGTTAAAGTGCAAAAGAAACTTGACACAGATGTTCCAATGTTACCAGGACTTCCACTACAAAGTGAAGGGCTCAGAGAATCAAAAGAAAGCTGAGAAAATTCCCAGTGAAGCACTTAAGCACCAGACATTAAAAAATGTTAACTCCTGTACAAAAAAAGCCCGAGGCTGAGGTGATGGGGTGCTTGGTGCAGGGCTGAAGTGCCACAGTCAATCAGCACAGGCAACTCATAGAACTGTCACTCTCTCATCTTCATCAGCAGTCAGTTTGCTCCAACTTTGAAAAACATATTCTTCATAAAAAGAATATTTTGAAAAAAATATTCTTCCGGGCTGGGAAGAATATTACTGGAAAGTAATACATACAATGTTCTTAACCTCCACTTTTCTAGCCTGAAAGCTTTACTGACACAGTAAATCTACTTTGGAGGAAAAAAAAAAAAATCTTTACTTGGAAAATCAAATGCCTGCTATCAAACTGTATTTTCACATCAAAAATATAAATACATTCTCACGTGGAAAGTTGAAAAAGAAAAATGCTTTTCTAAAGTAAATGCACAAAGCATACTAGACCACTGCCCACCAACTATAATCTTAGTACTTCAGCTGAAAAAAAATTGTAGTTTCTTATTACTCTCTTACTCAGTTATGGGGATTGACAAAAGCAAGGTGCTAGGATAACATTTCCAAAAGTCAGGCTATACATAGGCTTGAAATAATTCTTATCTTCAGAAAAACACCAGACATTTCTCAGCTGATAAAACAGTAATGTTTTACAAAAAAAACCCCCCAGTTTTATCTATAAAAACATACTGACACCCAAAGGTAGTTGGAAATATTTTGCTGGGGCAAAGTAAAAGTATTTTCAGGATTCGTACACATATAAAATATTGTGAACTACTCAACAAAACCATTGCACTGAAGAACTCCTCACCAAAAGAATAATATTAAAATAAAATTTTAGAAAAAATTAGGACGTTACATTATCTATTACGTGCTCAGAGTATTCCCTTTCCCTCCTTTCTAGATCTTCTACAGTCTGGAAGTCCGAATTATGGGCTCCTGACATTTCAGTATTCTGAAGTCTAGAGTCAAGTTGTTTCTGTAATTCTTCAAAATCCTGGGGGGAAAAAAAAAATCAAGTGATTTGTTAAACAGAAAAACAGATGTAACTTCTAATTTTGGGTGTGAATCTGTATGTCAGTTCTGGCTCATAGATAAGGAAGCCAAACAGGACCGTTCAAAAAGTTCTGCCTCTTAGTAATGTGCCTTCTGTAGCAAGCAAGGAAACCTCCAGATACACGGCAGCTCTGAACTAAATTTAATACAAGTACCTACATTTCCACTAGGATGTGAGCACAGCCAAGACTGTAGTCCATCTCTGCTGAATTCGAGTTTTACTAAAACACTGCTTCATGGGCTTTTATACTACTATCCCCTGGAATCTATCTGCAAATATTTTTAATGCATTTGCCCCATCTTAAATGGCAGCTATGAGTGTACATGCTTTTTTAAAACTCAGGTAAGTACCGAGGTGATAATCAAATAGTGATCCCTGCAGAGTGCTAGATTAACATCATAGATGAACACACCTGTAATGCTCATAAGGGAAAAACTACAGGCTGCATGATTACATGAGGTTTTACAGTTTTTCAGTCCTTTAGAAACCAGGGTGATTTTTTTCTGAAAGCTGATGTTGCTGACAAATACTAGCCTGCTGCCATTGCTTATTAAGTTGATACCCAAAAGGATGATTCTTCCTTTGCTGCAACAACCCTTACATAGAAAGCACAGACTTCTGATACCACCCACTTTTGCCTGTCAATGCATTAACTCAATACCCTTAAGCCTTAAAGAAATGTAAGTAGAGCTTGACAAGCTTCACTAACAATTTCATCAAAATCCCATGAATTTTTATGATGCAGAATTAAAAGAGGAAAAGGCTGGCTGTAATAAAACATGTAACACTTTTGCTTATGGCCAATATTTCTTTTACATGGTGGTCAGAACCAGCCTTGTTCCTTGTGTGAGATCCCACCTCTAAGATTGTAAGATTTACAAGATCTTTCTCCCCACCATATAGGACACAGAAACCCCATACTGGCACTTAAAACAATTGGACTTCTCTGACAATTATTGCATCTAATTATTCAGACTTAGTTCTTGTCTTGCAGCAGCTTAGGAGTACGAGGACACTGCTGTCATCAAACTTCATTGAGGATTAGGTTCTATCAGGGAACATGACTATTCTAGATTAGCTCTGTTTGTAATTTGAAGTCATTAGCAGAAAACAACCAGTAAAACGATTCAGCACATCTAATATCACTTTTCATCTAGTAAATACAATAAGCTTTAATACAAAACCTGAGGATTAACGCAGAAGAGTGTTTTAAGGGAAAATGCATTCTGATATAGATAATAGGGTACAACTACAGAGATTCCTTGTAGTAATTCACAGATTTTGAGACTGCACAAAGAATTCAATAACCAGAGTTCATGACAGACTAATGCCTAGATGTGAAATCTACATGTAAGAAGAGCATAATTGGTACTGTGATTAGGCTGCTCTCAGTACAAATATTCAGGACTTGGATTGGCAGGGCACTGGATAACCTTACATAAAACAAAGCTTCCTACAGAAGGCTGACCAGACAGTCTCTCAAGATGTGCTTCTCAATCCGGATTTTTCTCTGACTCTAAACTGGAAAATGGAACCAACGGCTCTTCTATTTTCTATAGTTCTGTACAGCTTATGTTCCTTCTAATAACCTTAAAAATATTACTGTGACTCTACTGGAAATGCACACTGACTGTCAATAAATGTCTTCCAGTTCATAAGTATGGCATATGGACTTCAATACAAGTACATGAAAGAAAAAAAGGATGATGAGGAAAATAAGCATATTTTCCCCAGATGAAAGCTTTGAGCTTCATACTGCTAGTTTATTTCCTGCTATTTTATTATCAGCAATGATACCTGTGACCAAACAAAGCCCCTGACAATTAGAAGTTATTAAATCTGACTGAATAAGGTTCAAAATGTTCTGTTTGCTTAAATGGATTCAACTACAAAATATTTTATCTTTAATAGATTATACAGATCACTTAATACAGCAACAAAGAGGAAAAGCATACAAGGTAATGGAGGAAAAATCAACTAACAAGGGAGTTTCTTTGCATTTTCTTCAGAAATAGATTACAAATGACACTGCTTTTCAAAAGGAGTAGGTGAAATGGCCTGCTGTGGTAATAAGATTAACTCTTATTATGTGTGGTCTTAAATATTAACCAACAAACCCACTTACATTTTCCTGATTTAAAAGGATCTTCTTCAACAAACCATCAGTAATCTTCTTTTTACGATGGAAGTCTGTGATATATATCTTAAAAACCTGAATAAACATCTGTTTAAAAGGAAGAAAACAAAACCCAGGTTAAGTGCCTGTTCATCATTATAAGGAAATCTTTGTGATAACCTTTGTTGATTTAATCAGTCGGGGAGATTATAGTGAATCATAAGTGAAACAACAGATAAATTAACAGATAAATCACCAGTGATTTATCCTCACTGCGAAAATTTCTCTGGTTTTGGCTCCAGTGAGATCTTGGAAGATGTTGTTACATATAATCTCATATATCCTTGTAACCACAGACACATTTGAAATTATTCTTGACTGGAGAAAATGCAGATCCACTTGAAAATATAAAGCTCATTTTTCTAAAGTTAAATGAACCCCTAAACTGGAAGATATTAACTATTCAAAAGATACTAAAGACTCATTACTCTGACTTCAACTGTAGTCAGCCACATGATACATCAAATGTTTTATAAACAACCCAAAAGAAACTATCTCAAGTTCTAGCTAGCTTTTCTTGCATGAAAAATACTTATTTACCATTTGTGTGCCTTTTTTTTTTCCAGACTGTAATACTAGTGTCTTCAAAGAGATATTTTTGGGTTTTTTTAACACTGGGAAAACTTTTGTTTAACCTTTTCCCCCTCTTGCCTCAATTAGAGTTTCAATGTAATGTTAATTTACTTCATTACTGACTGCTGCAACATTTTCCTTTTATTGTGGAAATAAAAATACATAAAATTTAACAGCCACCTGACTGTTCCTAATAATCTTGAAAATAAGAGGACATAGATCTTGCCTGCTTAAAACATATAGAATCATAAATAAATATATATTTATATATAGAAACATTTATTGAAGCCAATATGTCAGGTGAGCAAAATCTGGAAAATATATTTAGAGCTCAATGGAAAAAAGAAAATAGCAGTCATGTCTTGATTTCACTTGCAAATGTTTTGGACAGGAGTTTGGCAAGTTTTGAACACACTACCAAAGATACCATACAGTAAAAATAAAAAAATGGGTTCAGAAGAAGACTGAAAGAAAAGGATATATTTCCTTAGATCTGATGACAAGAAAGACTGAAATCAGAGTAAGAAGAGTGGGACAGGAAGAAATTATTCTCAGACTGATTTTTTTCCCTTTTTTTTTTTCCTTCCAGCAAAAATATAAAGCTATTTAAATATTCATCTGGAGGTCAAAGTCATTTGTGGTGATTTCTGATGGGCCACAAAGCATATTAAATGCTCATTTTCTCTGTGTTTCTGTGATTACATCACTATGTTGCTATTTACCTTTCTTTAGAAATTGATTCTAACTTTGACATCAAGTTCAACCTTCCATAATCAAGCTAAACTTCCTTCTGGAATCTGATGGCAAGTTCCCTTTCTCATCTTACTAGACGAGGATAATCCATCAGATGAGAAATTGCTTCCCAGGTCTTCTTTCCTATTATCTCCTTTGGGCTGTGTTGAATTTTATTCAGAAAATCTCAGCCTTTGAAATATTCTCAGTGGATTTAGTAAATTAAACAAGAAAATACCAATTTGTTTTAACAGAGCCTGGGAAAAGAGGGGAGGAGAAAGCTACACACTTATGTCCAGATTCATATTTGCTGAGCTAAAACTGTAGCAGAAATGGTGCTGTACTTGATCATAGCTAGTCACCACAAACAATCATTACTGAGTATCCTGTGGCTTTAACTGTACTTTTTTTTTTCCTTGTCAGTTTTGGATGCTGTGACTTGATGTAGGTAATTATCTATGGTTTAAATGCTACCTTAATTCCTCAGTTGTACAAAATCACAACTATTTTACTTATAATAATGCTACTGATTCAGTTGAACTGAATTTTCAATTTTATTCCAAAAGCTTTAAGTCTTTGGGGTTGCAACAGCCAAACAAGCAAGTCTGTCCTTAAAACAAACTCATCTATTAAATAATTTATGACCTCTTTTTATAAGGCTCAAGTGCTGTATGTTAATCTCTGGAGTAATGTTTAAAACCAAATTTTTGTATTTGCTATATTGGTATCTCACAGACCAGTATACTTCATTATATTTTACTTCTTTAGGAAGCTTATATATATGCAGAGTAGAAGAAAAAAAAAAAAAAAGACAGTAACATGGAAATGCAACTCTGCTACACTACATCCCACCTAGCCAGCAGTTTATGTTATTTCCTAAACTGATATTTAACTAAGATGTTCAAAACAATGAACTATAAATGAGATATAGGTACCTACCACATGTTTTTCTTTTCTGAGTTCAGTATCAAGAAGCATGAGATCTTTTAAAGTAAGACTGCAAAGGCAGAGCTTAACATCAAAACTAAAACAAAGATTAAAAATGCATTAATAGTAATCTAAACAACAGTTACACAAAAGGATAACATGTTTCACTTAGCCACTAGATTCTCCTGAAAACACTGCCCCAAAACAGAAATAAAGTCACTTTATTTCTATATTGACTCCTTGTTCGGAAAAGATTTCTCCATGTAAAAGTAAAAAAAAAAAACAAAAAACCAAAGTAGTGCTTTTAATAATGTTGGTGTTGCAGTTTTCTCTAGAAAAAGACAAATGGTAAATGTAGGCATGAGTGTATACAACCAGGGAAGACATGGCTTTACAATGAAACAGCCATAATAAGAGGGATATTTTGCAAACATTTTTCATTGCTAGTGCCTTTCCCAGTCCCCCTCACACAAATACTACTTTCTTATTCTTGCTAAAGAGAGAGCAGACACAGGCATTCATCAAGGGGTACCTTGCTGTGGTGCAGCTGAAAGGAAATCAGAGCTGACAGCCCATTTCAATTACCTCTACCTGCTAATCAGCAGTGGCAGAGAGGAAGTGTTTTCCCCGAGTAAGACATGAGTAGTTCCCATTAAAACAGAGAGGACAGACCATTGAGTGTTCTCAAGGCAGCTCCACTGTGAGATGCCATTGTACAGGGCAGAGGACTCCATCCCCAGCACATGTGAACTGAGCACATGAGACCTAAAAAAGACATCTCCTTATCCTAACACTGATACACGTTTTATGAGACAGCTTTTAGCCAGCTCTGATTCCCAAAATTTCACAAAGAACAAGATGACTTCCAACAGCTTAAAGTATTATTCTCCCCAACAACTTTTTTGGGGTTATAAGCATATAATGCTGTCCTGATGTGGTGGTGACTGTGTGCATTCATGCCCAGCCTTTCACCTTTAGTGACTGTCCCAAAAACACAGGAAATGATCAAACAAGGGCAAGTTTACTGCTTACCTCTCACATGTCAGCACTTCAGGGAAGCTGGCCACCTTTAGGAAGGCTCGAGCCTGAAATCTGTCATCACTTGTTGTGGAATGTATTGTTGTGGAGGAACTGCAGTCCTCTTTGTCTCCCTGGCTCAGGGATCCCAGGCTGCCTGACAGAGATGTCTCCACCACTTGGTTAGGCAGAATTGCCTGCTTTGGATTCTCATGCAAGGATGGATTGGATGAGCCATCTGCCAAAGGCTGTAAGTCAAAGGAAATTCACAAAGTCCATTAATACAAGACAATGAGACAAACATCACATCAATTTTCAGTGTTTACTTTTAAGGGAGAAGTTAAACAGTACACACAGCAGAAGTGTTTCCATATACGTTACAGGCTTTTACACTGCCCAGGAAAGCATTCTTGTGTTGTAGTTAGCTGCTTGGGGCATGCTTTCTTCCTTTTAGATCCTTATGTTTTTTTTCTTATGGCTGCTTAGACAGATCCAACTTCCATTAATGTTAAGGGGCAGACAAGCTCTCTTAAATACAGTGAAAATTGACTGGGCACCATGTAATGCATTGCAAGGTTTCAGGGGGAGCTGAAAGCAGCTGACACCTCACAGAATAAGCCTTGAGTCGATGGACTATAAAAATGCCAAAGATCTCTATTAAGCAGACTGGCAGCAAATTTTCTTCCATTACTTGACTGTGCAATTTACTCTGATGCAGAATGATTGCCATTTATTTTTACAAGTAGAATCTAAAACCTTACCCTAAATTTCTGGTTGATGGGATAGATCACTTTCGCCTTTAATGCAAATGCTGTGATGTTACTGTTCAGAGGGGACTCACTTTCCTGTATGGAAAAGAACAGAAAACCATTTGGGAACAGCAGCAGATCTGGCAATTATTCACTGTAAGTATTGTGTGCTCCTTTTTGTTACACAACTTAAATGTTCCTGTTGATAACTGTTCATTGATTGTCTCTGCTGTGGTGCAAGAAGTCTTATCATAAGGCTCATTCCGAGAAGGAAAACCTGAAAAGGGAACTCTTGTCATTACCACTGCTACAAAACGTTTTTAATTCTCCAGGAGAAAATAGGTAGTATCTGGTATTTGCAAGGTATTTCCATTTTGTGTCTTGTCACTCACCTCCATACCCTTAGCAAGAACTAAAGGTTTTACAAATTAGACTGACAATAAAAATTATTAAAGGATAATAAGCTCCACAGAAGTCATTATGGCTATAAATTTTGTCTTTCAATTTAAATAAAGAAACAATAAATTAAGCAAACTGAGTCATCAATTTGTCCCAGGAAGAACTTTTATAATATAACTCTTACCCAAAATCTAGGGAAAATAACAATGTTTTTCCAAAGACTTTTAATAGATACTGAATTATTTTCACACAATTTTCTGCATCACATAATCTGATTTTCTGCTACTGCCTTTTTCTAGACACTGGAACAATGGGATCACCATTTATTTTGAGAAGTTAGGTATAGCGCAATAAAAGTTTGGCTATAAATAGCAGATATAATATGCAACTCCAAACACTAGGATTTCCTATTTTATCTCTTTTGGTTTTGTCATATGAAATTAAAGACTCTGATTTGTCAAAACACTGGGTTTTTCATACAGCTTTTTCTAGGAAATATCAAAGCCCTAACAGAGTCTGAAAAATACAAATGGAAGGAGAAGAGCAAACTACGTAATTCACTAGACTTCTACCATTGCATCTTTTCATCTCCATTTCCTTTATGACATTTTTGGGTGTACTGACAGTGTAGAACACTTGCCCACAGTGAGCATCCCAGCACTGCAGTACCTCACCAGGGACAGGAATGGACAGAAAAGTCCAGCAAAGCTGGAACGCTGCATTGCAGTGTGCTAGAACTAATACATCCTGCTTCTCAGCAGGCATAAGTAACACACAATTATTATTAATACAGTAATTATGGTATTATTGTGATGTGGAAAGTCTCAGAATAAAAATACCTGTTTTTCTGAAGTGCTCTAACCTAACTAAAAGCATTCTGTGCTTCTTCATATGTCGTCAATTTGATGCTAGTAACAGCAAAAGCTTGGTTTTGGCTTTGGAAATCGGAACAAATTAATAGAAAAAAAATACATGTAACTTCAGTAGTTAGACAAATACGGTGGGAGAAACTCCCCTCAAATAACAAGGTTATTTCTTAATGTCATAAGTGAGCCATGTTATTGAAATTCATATAGGTGTGAATGATTACCTTTAAAAGACTGTGACCCCATTTCAAAAACAGTGGTAATAAGCATATAGATGTAAAATTGTGTAAATTCTCCCACAACATTTACACTGCAAAAAATAACCTAATCCATGCTCATTTGTTATACCCTACTTTAACTCAAACAAAATGACCAGACATGTTTTGTCACCACTCCTGATCACAAGGCTGAAACGAAGATTCATTACCTGTCAGGATTTAAACCAACAGTTTAAATGTTAACAATATTTTATTGAAATCTTGAAATCCTGAAATCAGTTATTTTTACAAGCTACACATCAGACTGGGTGGTTTTGACTGACATTTTAGGCGTGGATTTAATTTATGTATAATAGACTGAATGAGTCAGCTGAACTACACATTTTTAAATGAGCAGTTTAAATCACAATCTAGCTTTAGCAAGAGCAGTCAAATCAGCTTTGGGTGAAAGATCTAATGACTACACAGTAGGACTCCAGTAGTTTCTCCAGTTGTTTTGGGATTATTAACAAAAACAAATTAATCAAGTTACTTAATGTTTTTATTGAGGGTGGGTTGTTAAAATTATATTTCTACTTTTTTTTACAAATTCTCTAATTGGTTTTGAATCCCAGTTGACCACAATGATCTTTCAGTACTTACAAACTTTTTCTTATGTTAAGAGTGCTAATTTATCCCATCAGCCCATTGAAACTAAGGACAACATAGAGATGAAAGCAAAGAAGCCTCTGTCCAAAAAGAAATCAGGATCCTGATTAAAATATCCAAAGAGTGCCCCATGAGAAAGGGAGTTCATAAGGGGAATAAGGGCTCAAAATTGTTGCATTCATTAGCAGCAATCAACTCCCCCCCTCCATATTACACTTTCTCTGCACACTTTGTGCAGTCTCTCTCCAAACCCACTAAAATTAAGACAATTTGGAGCAGTTCCTGAACATGCTCACTGCTGCATGCAACAAAATGGACATCCACTGACTAGAGCAGAGCTTTACCTCCAACACCATTTCCTCTTCTGATGTATAGGGTTCCTCTTTACTTTTCATGGATGTGTGCTGCTTATCATCAGCACTGAAGCTTTCCAGAAGCCTTTGAGAATCATCTTTCTGAAATTCCAAAAATAAACATAAAATGTAACACATAAGATCATGCAGATTAAGTGGAAACACCTTCCACAGCAGCCTGGATACATTCATGTCTCCATCATGAAAATTATTCCAGAATTGGTTGAAAATCTTGGAAAAATATAATCTGAAAATAAATGAATTTTTTACATATTCAGAAAGGAATAATTAAAATTAATGAGCTTTTCAAATTTGTCATTCCAGAAGTAGAATCTTAATCTAAAAAGTTTTAAGAGGCTGTGAACATGTCAAATCAATCCATCTGCTCTCAAAATCTCATACTACAGACTAAGAAGTCAACCTCATGGTCTGAGCTTAAACATCTCAGTTACAGCAAGTTAACAAAAATTGTCTATAATTACCAGCAGTAAAGAAAATGCCAAGTATATTTGCTTTCTGGCCATGAGACAAACTTCCTAAATGAAGCTTTATGTGTGTGGAAGTTCCTGTCAGGGAGAAGTAACCATCAGAAAATGCTGATCACCTTTCTTCCCCAAAAGTAGTCCTTATTATTGGCCTCACTTAACAAACACAAAAAGCTACTAGCAGGGACACAGAAAGCGTGTGGAAATGAAAACTTCTGCTACAAACGATCTTCCCTACTCACTACTGAGATTAGAAAACAATACTAATGTGCCTCCCTCCAAACACATCAGTGGAAGGTGGTTTGTTTTTTTTTTTTTTTAGTGAAGGAAAAGATGGCAGACATGCTACATGGACTACTTCTCACATTCTTTTTCAGGTTTTCAATCCACTGACTACTCTTTGATGCAGTCTAATGATACAGCTGCAGCTACTACACAGGCCAGTGTCTTATGGAAAAGTTGGAAAGGTTCACCTTAAATGATTTGGCCACTTGGTATGTAAAGCAGTTCATTTTCCCAGAACACAGAGCTCAGCTTCGTAAGACTCTTCATCCCTTATGACTTGTCTCTGTCACCTCTCTGGATTGTGCAATAATGCAATAATTCAGATTATATTTTTGGGTTAGCCTTCTAGATGTGCAGAAGTGCAGATGCTGGTTCCTAAAAATCTACTTAGGAAAAAAGAGAAATCTACTTAGGAGAAAAAAACAGCTACTAATCTCCCTCGGCAATCTTGTAATTTATTTTTTACCATGGTAAAGATTCCTTCTTAAAACGACCCCAGTGTATCCTATTGTAAAAATCAACAAATAAGGGACTTATGCATCCACTATGCATCCAAATCCCACAGATTCAGGCTGAGATCTATAAAATACTGATTTACTGGGGCTGAGTGACAAATGTACTGGCTTACTGTGGTGCTTAAAGCTGCTTCAGACTCCAGGCACTTGCCCTGCTACCACACTAAGAATAATTTAGCTGCTTGGATGGAACACATCGCACTCAGGAAAGCTATCCCCACTTTTACTTTGGATACAAAAGGCTGCAACAGGTGCAGTTCAGCACCTGCTTGCTCCATACCATGGTGGGGCAGAGAGTGGGATGAAGGAACAGCCTAAGGTTGCCTTGTTCAATTGGGGAAATCAGACCCAAAGGATACAACCTTCCCACTCTGCAATGTGCTCTGTATGCATCAGCAAGCAGTTTATTTTTCTTTCAAAACAAATAACCCTTTTACAGCAGCAGCATTGATTATAATGGCATTTAAACATCTAAATGTATCTGAAGATCCAGACCAGGTAGAACTGACAGCTTCTGTTCCCTATTGACATTCATGACATAAAGGACAAAATTGTTCATGGCTACATTTGAGTTGGTAGCGGCAGTACAATAAATATACACCTATTAAGGCAGGGAAAAGTAGCAATTGAATAAGAAAGGCTTGTACTTGCACAGGATGCATTGATCCAGCATCTGAAACGCCTCCATTACTAGGCTAAAGTCTGGCTTCAAAACAGAGCTTCAATCCTCAAACTTAAAAGCAGCTGGAAACTAGAGAATTTGTCTGCTATGTCATGTTTAATGATGGTCAATACTAGCAGATATACACATGCGGCAGAGCTGTTAGAGCTCAAATAAAGTGTGGTGGAAGCCAGACCTGACCCCACACTCTTGCAGGCTGGCAGAACTCTGCAGGGCTCCAAATCCCCCAGCTGTGCCAGCACCAACCACTGCTACAACCAGTCAGTCCAGCATGAGCTGGGTCTAAGTGCAAGGGGAGAATAAAGCATAAATCAATAGCAGTTCTCAGAAAAGATATCTGCCTGGTGGATGGGTGCCTGCCTGGTTCGGTGGGTGCGTGCTGCCTCTGCAATCTTCGAGTCCACACAAATATTACGAAATAAAGAGATACGAATCACAGTACAAAAAAGAGAACAGCAAATACATCATTAACAAAGTCGCACACTTTAGAAAACCCTGTCAGTTTGACATCAAGCAAACCATCAGCACTGCTTAGGCCCCTTTATTTCTTTAGGTATCTCCGTGCATATCCTCAGTGCAAAGTTATTGTGGGTTAGTACTAACACTCTGCGCTGTGTTTAACATGAACTTCGGAAAAGTCTGTAAAATACTTTGGAAATAAGACTACTGGCTTAGGGTGGGAATCAGTGTTTATTTTTAATTATCTCACAAAGCTTCTGCAAACCGAGTACATCTTCCATTATCCCCAAAAGCAACACTGCCTCGTACACAAAGCGGTAGTTGCAAGAAGCAACTTGCAGGTCAACTTTGTTAGAGATACAGGCCGGGGGGGAGCAACACTCAGAACACGCAAACACTTTCACCGATCTCTTTCTGGAGCTAGTCCGTTTCTTTCAGCAGCTATTTAAAGGAAGTAGTGAAACTCCTTCCCGCAGAGGTGCGGAGAGGGCTCCCCGCCCACCCCGCTGGCCCCGAGCGCAGCCCAGGCTGTGCCGTGCAGACGGCACCTCCCGGGCCCTCCGAGCCCCGGCACACCGCTCCGCTCCCCCGAGCTGCTCCCCGTCCCTCCCCGCCGGCCCCGCGTACCTCTCCGCCCCGGCGCGGCCCGAGCGCGCAGCGGC
>VWZN01003770.1:142145-171825 GCA_013396955.1 Regulus satrapa | reverse complement strand
CGGGCGTCGGCGTGGTGGGGTGGCCGACGGGTTCTGGACACGGTACTCAGCACAAAAAAGATAAGGAGCCACTGGAGAGGGTCCAGCAGAGGGCCAACGAAGGCGATGAGGGGTGTGGGGTATCTCTCTTACGAGGGGAGACTGCGGGAGCTGGGCCTGTTTAGTCTATCGAAGAGAAAAGACTGAGAGGAGATCTCATTAATACATATAAGTATCTCAAAGGTGGGCATTATGAGGATGGTGCCAGACTCTTATCAGTGGTAGCCAGGGACAAGGAGCAAGAACCAGAAAGTAAAACACAAGTTCATCCTCAACATGAAGAACTTATTTTTGTTGAGGGTGGCAGAGCTGGCCAGAGAGCCTCCCTTTCTGGAGATGTTCCAATCCCACCTGGATGTGTTCCTGTCATCTGCTCTAGGTGACCCTGCCTTGGCAGGGGGTTGGACTGGATGATCTCCAGAGGTTCCTTCCAACTCTAATGATGCTCTCTCTGTGCTCTGCTGTGCTTCTGAGCAGAGGCTCTTGGGGTTTATCTCCTCACAGCACCTCTGCTCACTGGTGTTAGTCTCCAGAGAGGAATGCAATTGCTTTTAAGATGGAGCTTTTATGTTCAGTCTTTCTCCTTATCTAGGTTTGTGCCTGGCAGGCCATCTGGAAGGCCATAGTTACCTTTTTGCCCATGTAGAGAATACCTTACTGTCCAGTGGGGATTGGAGTGTGTCCCAAATGGTAGTCGGTGATAGGATTACAGAAAGACTAATAAACAGGAAACAGTATTGCAGGAAAAAACCCTAACCAACCCCTCCCAAAACCCAACAAACAGCACACCAACTTACTTAAACAAGAAGAATAAATTAATGTAAAACTTGGGGAAAAGTTTCCTGACAATATTATTGCATTAAATTAATTACTTTTGGAGCATGATGTGTGGCTCACCTTGATGATGTGGAGCCCCCTTTGATGTCCTCTGGTATTGTGGATACAGCAGAGGGGAAGACTTCTACTGAACACTCAGTCTGTATTTTCTGCTGAGAACTGAATGTCAGATATGGCAGAAGGAAAAACAAGGAGTGTTGTTATGTCTTTTGTAGCTGATACACATGGCCATACAAGCACCACAGATTTTGTGCATGTAAAGCTGTTGTAAAACCATACAGGAATAAAAACCTTGAGCCTGTGGAAATCAGGAGCCAGTTGTGTGCTGATTTCCTAGAAAGTAGGAAATAGAGCTTGTTAGCTAGAAAGCTACATTTTTAGCATGTTTTTATACATGCTTAAACCATGGTTTCTTTTGTTGCGGGCTCACAGTGCAACTGTTGACATTAAATTCATCTGTATGCTTATTAAATGTATAACAGTAATGTCTGGGATTTATATTTATAACATAGAAGACCATGTTGCTGGTCTACATTTTCGTCAGTGTTCTAAACTGTTATTACATCAATTTAGTGGGCTGGTACACATTTCCTTGATGGAGGTAGGGCCCTACACTGCTCTAGAAGTGCCTGACAGGGATTGAGACCCTTTTAACATTATTTCTTGCTGCTGCATATCCATATGCATAGATGGAAGGGCACACAAACAGCAGTCTTGATCCCCTTGCAGGCCATGCATTCAAGAGTGGAACACAGTGACCTGTGAGGACCTCTCCAGCTCAAAAGAGAGCTGGATTCTATGTATAATAATAATAATAACGGATTTATTCAGCGGTACTTTTTGTAATTCTTTGTTTCAGCTTGCTGCTGAAGTTTCCTTTCTGTGTTCTTGAGGTACTTGGTTGCTCAAAATTCACAGTCAGAAAGATTGTTTAACCAATGAAAATAAATTAATAATGATGTTAAAGAACTTTACCCTACCTCAGTTTGTGTGTAAGAATTCTGGAGACCAGGAAGAGCTGTACAACAAGGTATTTGGAAGTAGGCTCTAGTGAAGAGCTCAGTGCCTGGGATCTCCCAGGGCTGTGTCCCAGAGCTGCTCAGAGTTTGCTGCATGTGCATGTTAATATTTGTTTCTGAGTCTCTTCTTTCAAAAAGAAATTGCTTCCAATCCTGCACATTAAGGCTTCTTAAACCCCGGGGCTTCTGGTGCATCTGAATTTGTAAGAGATCTTCCATTTTCTATTACGTTGAGGGGAAAGTGCCTTGTCTGAAGTGAGAAGTATTTTCATATGAGGGTACCTAAAGTTACAGCTCTAGCAATAATCAGTGGTGGCTTCCCTGAGCAGGCAAAGAAGAAAGTTACCTGTAACATGCTGTACTGTAATGGTGGTGTTGACAAAGTCAATACTTAACATTACTCACATGCAGTGCTTGGTATCAAACAGAAACAGTAAGTGTGGCTGAACTCACCAGGCAGAGTTAGATCCCTGTTAATCAGCTCACATTCCTAACTCTTAGCTCCTGCAAGGAAGAAGTTTTGATAAATGAGACCTTGCTTATATGACTACTGTATCTTAATCAAAACACTGGGCAGTAACACTCCTTAGAAACACTGGTTTCTTCTACTGATGTTTTGAGCTGTGATTTCTGTAGCAGTCTCTGTGGTCCAGGCACAAGCAGGAGGCTTTCACACATTGCCTTGCAAGCTGCAGGTTTAGCATGTGACCCCTTTGGAAGGCTCTGTGTAGTTTTCTGGAGGAAAAATGAGTGTAATGTAAGTGGACTTGATCATCTAATATGGAAGCATTCCTGCTGCCTCCTAGTGAGCAGATTGTCCCCTGTCCTCAAATATGCCCATGAAAATGGCAAAGAAAGATTATTTAATGAAAGCAAACTAATAGCCAGCCCAGCTCCACTACTGTGCAGAGACTCATCCTGATAATCTGAAGTGTGAGTAAAATTTGAGCCCCAAGTGTGCATATCCATGCTGGGCAGCAGAGCCTCATACTGCTTAACAAGCTGTGGGAGACCTCTAGAGCCGTGTCGTGTCTCTTCTGGTAGCTAATTTTGGAGAAATTCAAGGCTTTGTAGGTGCTGTGTAATTGTAAAGCATAAATTCAGTGTAAAAGTTCAACAATAGATATTTATGAAAAGAGTTTTTTCCTAATTGCTCTCTTCCAGGTTTTTGAAGATGATCTATGGCTTCAGAAAGAGATGGGATGCCTAGAAATGGCAGGTATGCAACTGTTTCCTCTCTCTTCAGCATTGTGGGAGTCCCAGGACTCACAGGGCATGGATGTGAAGGTGAGAAGAGGCAGTAGGACTCTCAGTCTTGACCTACAGGGGAGTGCTTGTGTGGAAATTAGGAACAAGTTTGCTTTAGGTTCCACAAATGGCTCATCTAAAATGAAGCTCTTGTGAGAAGGCCTCAGTTCATACCCTGCTCTGAATCATTTTCAGGAGGAGCCCTTTTTCCGTATTAAACCTTATGGTGTAGGGGAGCACCGTCTGATGTCTAGAGCTGCAGTTGCTAACACTCTTCATCTTTGGACCAAAGACTGATTGTTAAAGACTGTTAGATGTAATGGGTTAAAGACTGATAGATACAGTAGGCCTAGAGGTGCTGCTGGGATGCTGGTACTCTTCACAGAGATACCAAGTATTCTTGTCAGTGATCTCAGGTACAGTGAACATCTCCAGTGGTAGTTGTGTAATCTAATCAAGACAAGGTACCTCAAAACGTAGAAAAATCACTTTGAGCTTGGAGCAGCTGCATCTGAGGGCTGACTGCCACTGAGGTTCTTTGTGTAAATTTGAGAAAATCTCTCTGTTTCTCTGAGTCTCTGGTCTTTAATTTCTATATATGTATTATAAATAGTGTTCAACTTCACTTGAGTGTGGTGGAGATGAGTGTATCCTGAAAGGTTAGGACGTCCTCATATAGTGCATTAACAGGGCAGCACTGTGTTAAATCAACTTCTCCATCACTATGGTTCCCCAAGAGATGATTTCATGACGTGCATTTGCCAAGAAATTACATGCTTTGAAGCAGTTATCAAGTGAGATACCTCTAATTTCTCTGCTCTGTGCCATGGCTAATTCACAAATGAGTTTATTAAGTTAAATATGAAAGCAAGTAATTCAGATTTGCTGAGCTTGTTTTTTTTCCAGTATTTATTCAATGTCATCTTTGCTGTGTGCATCCGACTTTGTGATGGGTTGCAAATTATTCATGTACTATGCACTGAGAGAGGAGATGAGTGTGGTTTTATACTTAAGAAAAACCTTCTGGCCCTAAAGAAAAAGTTTAGGATTTTGACATGCAGTATCATGTGGTCAGCAGTTAAAATAGTGTGGCCAGCAGGATGAGAGAAGTGATGTCCCTTTGAACTGAACACTGGGGAGGCTCCACCTCAAATCTTGTTTTCAGTTGGCCCCTGACAACCAGAAAGGAGCATGTCCAGAGGAAGGCAGCAAAGCTGGCGAAGGGTCTGGAGAATGAGTCTTACAAGGAGCAGCTGAGGAAGCTGGGGTTGATGAACCTGGAGAGGAGCCTTAGGGGGGGACCTCAGCAGTTTCTGTACTACCTGAAAGGAGGCTGTAATGAAGTGGGGGGTCAGCCTCTTCTCTAGGTAACAGGAGGAGACAAAATGGCCTCGGGTTGTGCCAGAGGAGATTTAGTTTGGGTATTAGGAAAAATGTCTTAATGGGAAGGGTTACCAAGCATTGGATGAAGCTGCCTAGGGAAGGGGCTGAGTCTCCATGCCTTTCCTGGAGGTATTTAAAAGAAATGTGCTTCAAGGCATGGTTTGGTGGGGAACTTCACAGTGCTAGGTTTGCAACTGGCCCTAATCTTAAGGGTCATTTCCAAACTCAATTATTGTTATTCTGTGAAATTCAGGAATTTTTTTAGTAGGTAAATATATGTGTTAAATGAGGTGTTAAGTGAGTGCTATATGCTTAATTTTATAACTGAAAACTATCCCATTCTAGTAAACATCAATTTTTAACAAATGTAAAATTTAAGGTTTTAGTGATTTGCCTAATCAGAGTACTAGATTCTTTAGTTTTTACTGAAAATGTTCTTGAAAGCAGAGAGATGGGAACTTCTGCTTAAAACCTTTGTCATTGAGACTGGTAGTGTGCTGAAGTGTGAAATGGTTTGTGACAGCACACTGATCTCAGTGTTTCTGTTGGAAGCTTTTTCAAGTTGTTTCTGCATAAGATGAGAAAAGAATATCCCTGTGACTGGCGAACACAGTGGATTTTTGAGAGTTATATTTGAGCCTGCTCTGATATATTCAAAACAGAACTGGAAAGTAGATTTGTTTCTTTCATGTTGATGCCCGTAGTTTCTTTGACATTATAACAAGAAAAGCTAATGGCAACATTCAAAACTGAATACTGTAAATTGCCACCTTTGCCTGTTCATTGTTGTGTGTAATTGAAAGGACTTCAAATTGGATCTTGTATCCTGGATGGTTTTCAAGACAGAGAGTAATTTAGAACAACGACAACAACAAAAATAATAGCAAGCGAGTATATTTAACTCCTTTCTTCCCCACTGAAATAAAGCAAGATTGTTCAAAGCTTTGCTGATAAATTTGTGGTGGGTAAGCAAGTGAGACTCTGGAATCTGAATGGAAATATTCAGCTCTTGAGAGCAATAAATTAGAATTAACGTCTTAGTTAAATTGCTTTTTTTGCTCTCATTTTTAATTCTGAACTTGAAATTTCACAAACTTGTCAGTGTCTTTGCTTTCCTAATGTTATTTGTCATTCTACTGCTTAGAATGGGCTGTAAAGGTTTGGGGGAGCGTTAAGGACATACTGGAGTTTTTGATGTAAACCTATTGTAGGACTGTTTCAGTTTTCTCTTATCCTATTTAATTGCTGTAGCCAAGAGTAACTTTCACCTTAACTTCTGTTGTGGTGTTGTGTGTGTTGTTCCAACGGTGGGCTGTCGATGCCACTGACACACGGAGGATTCAGCCCC
Organism: Regulus satrapa; assembly: GCA_013396955.1. Lineage (NCBI taxonomy): Eukaryota > Metazoa > Chordata > Aves > Passeriformes > Regulidae > Regulus > Regulus satrapa. The sequence goes on along the minus strand of VWZN01003770.1, from coordinate 165,951 downwards.
TGGAGTCCAGTGGTCAAGGCTTGTGCTGTGCCAGATCCATGTCTCTACACAGAACTAATTTCAAAGCAAAGGACAGCGTGCTGACCATGATCAGGTGGCAATCCCTTTTTTTAGAATACCCATCCTTCTCCTCCCAGTCTGTATGAACACAGACCCACTGCCACCACACTCTTTACACGGCAGGTGCCTTTTGTACCAGGTCGGATCCTGAGTATTCGCCCTCTCTGAGCAGCAAGGGAAGCAGTGAGGGCTGGCAGTGGGGAGCTCCCCTTCCTAAGCATATTGCCCGTGCCTCGAGTGTGGCAGCTGGAAGCCCAAAACAGCGATATGTCACCCACCCAAGGCAATAGTGCACAAAGCTGGAGTGGCAAGTAATTACCTAGGGCGAACAGCAAAGAAAATTGAACATTAAATATCAGTGACTGCTCTGGCCAACTGTGTATTAGTCATTTCATATGGTGGTGGAATGTGCATGTGGGGGACTGAGTGAATACTACAGGAACATGAGAGGTAAAATGTTATACCAATTTTCCAGCTGTTGCAGCTATATCAATATTTATTTTTGTGTTTTCATTTTGAAATTCGGTGCAAAGTCTACCACTGGCACTGGTAATTAGCTAGGAATACGCAGTTTAAAACAGGGCTCTGGCGTATCTGTTTATATGGAGTTTATGTGGAATTAAATCATGGGAATAATTAATGTGCTCATTAAAAGTAAGATAAAATAAAATTAACAGTTTGATAATGCCTTGTAAAAGTGGGGGATTTTTAATTTTAAAAAAAAATCTTTTTCTTGAAGATGGTGATATTGTCTCACATCTCAAAAGAAAGTGAAATTGCTGTCTTTGTTTGATGAACTGTTTGATTTGGCATCTTTGGAGATGTTTACAGGAAAGCCCCAGATGACGCCCCATGCTCCACTGGTTTGCTTGCTGGGAAATGTTTTGGCCTGAGGCGCTGTAGTCCGGGAATGCCTGCTGGCAGCCTGGCAAGCCCAGCTGAGAGGGGGCTGCTTGGGCTGTGTGGAAAGCTGAAACCTTTCCCTGCAATGGGGAGAATTTCTTTTGAAAAGGAGTGGGAATCCTTGCCATTTAGAAACCAGTGAAAATTATGACCATGCAGCCTGATAATGGCTTTTCTGAAAACAGCCAGAAAAACGACAGATTGAAGCTGTACAAAGAAAAAGAGTGGAAGGAACAGAGACCTTAGAGTCACTGTCTGAACTGGGATGCTTTGAAGGGGCACTGTTGATGGCAACATGGAAACAAATTCCACTTCTGAGCAGCATCCAAAAGAAAGCTCTAGACTTCTCAGTGAAAGGTTTCAGAGGTCAAGTGTTAGTATTTTCTAAGGTCAGGTGAATCTATTTGTTAAAAAAAAGCCACCAATTTTTCAGAATAGAAACCCAGAATATATGTGAGAATGACAGAATGTATTATGCCTGTACTATCCTTTCCCAGATATTTAGAGTCCAGCTTTTCAAGCACCCAGCAGACATCTACAATCCTAAATCTACAATAGGAACTTACCTGAAAAGAAACAGCAGGTGAATTGATAAATACAATTATGTTGGCTGATGTTGAGTATGCAGCAAGTTATGTGGAAGAGCAATTAAGTTCTTGAAGATTTGCTGTTCCAGTGACAGTTAAATATGTGTGGAACAGAAAAAAGTACTTTTATTTAACTGACAGTCAATACTAGAAAAAAGAATGCTACAGAAAAGTGCAGCTTTACTAGCAACAGATCCCAGGGTATTGTAGAACAGCCTATATTGTTTAAATTAATAGGAAGGATGAGAAAAATTCTGGAGAAGGGCAGTGGCAGAAGTTGTTGCTGATGGACATGCATCATACTGGTTGAATCTGTTTAAGCAAAACCTTCCACTGAGTAGTGGGAAGATAAAAGTGGATTTTCAGAAGCATCCTTGTCATCATCATCAGTGTTGAGGCTGCTTAACATAATGTTCAGCTACTTCAATTACTGATGATGGAGCAGCCAAATAACATGCCTGGAGACTTCTTCTGGGAGTTGGGCACATTATCTTGGGATTGTAAGTGATGACAAATCACAGCTTGAAAACAGACTCGTCTGTGTAATTATTAATCCAGAGATTCATTCAGAGTCAGGGAACATGATCAGTTAATTAAATTGGTTATTGTGGAGTTGATACTCTCTAGAGGGGGTGTAGCAGGCTTTGCTGTCACATGTAAAGTGCAGTTGGGTGTGCTCGTGGAGATGTTGTACTGCACAGGGCACAAGATCAAAAGATATTCTATGAAGCAATTACACACTTCTTGTTGGCTGATTGCCCTTATCCGAAATTCAGAAGGAAATGATCTCTAAACAAGAAGCACTTTAAAGGTAGTAGTTGCTCAACAGAGTTCATGCATTTTGTCATTTTGACTTCTGACTCTTACAAAACTCTACAAAGAAGCTCATTCAGGATTTCTGTTTACTGTAAAGGAAAGTGCATTTCCTGTAGTCAGGCAAGAAAACAAAAAGGAGACTTGGTGCCCCACCTTCATAGGAATGGAGTGACAATTGCATTAATGTATGAGAGACACCGCATCTATAAAATTGATCTATTTTAGTGTATGAATATATTTATTCAAAACTGCTTCAGTAGTCAGAAACAGTTGGGAGCCATTGGAGGTGAGCTCTAGTATATTTGGATCTGCTGGGGAGTGCCATGGCCAGGTGAGCTCAGATTGATATGTAGCAGGTTTGTACTGCTCTGAAAATTCAGTGCTGGTTTCATTCTGAGTGATTAGGACCATTGCTTAGTCTTGAAATAAGTCATGCATGACTGTCTTTAAAAAATTCCAACCCCGAAGATACGCGGACATTTGTTGTAATTATACACGGTCCTGTTCTCACCGAATTTGCCATGGTGTTTTCACAGTCCCTAAATTAGTCTGAGTCTCTCACATTGTTTAACAGTGGTTTAAATATTGAAGTAAACCTTAGAGAAGTGAATTAAAACTGGTTATAAAATTAGACACCAGCTTTCCCTGGCCCATATATCCACAATTTTGTCAAGTATTAAACTACTCCCTTCCCAATAAACATGGGAAGACAGGGAAGCTCCTGAAGTGTTTGTCCACCTGGGTTTTGTAAGCAACAAGATTGCATCTCATTCATTATCTTAACAGAATTATTTTCAGTGATTTGTGTGCATTTAAGGGCTCTTTTAAGGGTCCAGTTATGAATGCTCTGTTCATGCTTTTCTATTTGAAACTAACTGTATTTCACTAAATTGTTCTTCTGACAAAGCAGTGGCTTTTCATAAAAAGTGCTGATACTCATATTAATGAGATTTTAGTGTCTTCAGAATCTTTTCATATTTTATTAATAAGAAATAGGCTTTTTCACAGAAAAGTCATTTCACAAAGCTACGTGCCTTTTTAATGGGAGTTTTTGTTCATATTAATGTAAATTGCTGGAAATTGATTTAAAAATAAGTAATGAGAATAATATTAAGCAAAAAATGGAAAAAAAGTAACTTCTTTGAACATAGACAACCAGTTATCGTTTTAAATTTTCATAACATTTTTCTCTTAATTCAGCATCTTTACCTTTTGGCAATTTAACATATTAAAATATTTATTTTTAGTATAAGCTTTTATTAATGTCATAGGTGCTTTTAGCTTCATAGATCAAACTGATATGATTTCAAAACTATGCCTGTTACTTTGTGTAATATCACTGACTAATCTTTCATAAAAATTAAGAGTATAAGCTAGCATTTATATTTCATATTACTAAACTTATGAGCCTTTGATTTGGTGGCACTTCAACTGAAATGTAATTGAACCATCCTCAACTGAGAAGTATTTCAGTTCTGAATATATATTGGCAAGGTCAGTGCTTAATTGGAAGACTATTTTTGAAGCAGGACACCTTTAGCAGTGATGCCTCTCACACTGTGGATTATTTGAATCTTTTATGCCTTTCTGAAAGTTCCTTTGTGTTGAAAATACTAACAGTTGACTTATGGCTTAAACCTTTTAATTCATGCATAAAGTGCTTCACATTTAAAGGGCAAGAAGTTTTCTGTGGAGTGAATGGGAGTTCCTAATGGGAACTCCCTATCCTAATGGGAGTTAGGGAGGCAACAGTTATGTTCTGACTCGTGCTGTGTTTTGTAGGACAAATCCCATCTCTGTTTCCTGGCTGGCCTCAGTGTCTGTTGTCTGTCATGGTTCTGAGTGCCTTGAGAGAGAAGTATCTGGCTCTCAGTGCCGTGAGCCCCCTCCCTGGCTGCACTCTGCAGCACGTGGCTGTCAGTGCAGAACCCAGCCTGAGCTCTAATGCTGAACGTTGCCTTGGTTTTCAGCAGTGCCCTTACCTGTGGTCATTCAGGCAAGCAAAAGCCCTCAGCAGCTCTTGACCTCTGCAGCCTCGGACAACCAGTGGAGCCATTCGCTGTTTGCCTTGGTACCCTCATGGACAAAGAAGGTGTTGTTCAAACGAGAGTCTGATGTCAGCCACCTGCTGGTCAGTAAAAGACTGTTTGCCACTTTCAGTGTTTGTAAGGATTGTAGCAATCCTGTAAAAACTGGATGTTGGGAATTTACTATCCAGTTAGCGCATTTCTAGTTCTGTCTCAGATGATTGTGTTCATTTGACTTCATATGACTTCATTACTTCAGCAATACCAACTATTTTTGGGACTTCCAAAGAATTACTGTGACAGGTACAGCTGTGTGATTGCTGTATAAATTGTGATAGACACTTAGTAATGAAGAGAATCTGTATAGACTGATCAACTTTGTGCATAGTGTGTTTTTTTGTGAATCATGATAGTCAAAAGATGAATATATCAATTAAGATTCTAATAATTACTTGTGGGAATAGGTGGTTTTTACACATTTGGACTAGAAAAAAGATTTAACTGTTGGGATAATAAAACTCCTAAATTTGAAGGCGATTGGTACCTCTATATTTTTTAAAATAATTTCTTAATTTATATTATTTAACTTGTTGCTGAATTATGTTTTCATACACTATGTAGATTTTCTCCCTTCCTCCATAGCTTGAAGATGTGTCGAATATGTCAGTGTCTTCTGAATTTGGAATAACCCTTCAGAAATGTGGTATGGTAAGTTCTCTTACATTTGTCTTGTTAATTTGATAGGAAGTTTGTACCCAAATGAAAAGTGGGTTTCCCCTTTGAAAAGTGGGAACCTAATTGTGCTCATGCTGAGTTTTTGGGAGTATGTGCATTTTGATGTTACGATGGTCCCACTCTCTGAGAGGCACCGTTTTACAATGTTGATTCGAAACATAAGTCAGTGAAATCTGTCAGGCTTCAGGACATTTTGGATTGTGGTTGAAGTAAAAACCTGGCTGTGAATTTTTAAAACTGCAAATGGGAAAATCCCAGTGAACTCTGGAGCAATCAACCAAGAGATTAGGTAGAGCTAGAGACAAATTTTACAAGATGAGATAAACCTTCTGAGATATTCCCCTGGCCCAGCCATGGGTGCCCTACCTGGGTCAAGTGTGGACTTCTTTTGAAGGATGAAGCACTGACCCGTGTTGCCCATTGTGTGTTTGGCCATCCTAACACACAACTATAGAAAGCCATTGTGTCATAGTCTGCATATTCAGTGGGACTCACCTACAGCACAGTATTTAATGAAAAAAAGGTTTTATTTGATTTATGTAAATGCTTTGAGAAGCAAAGAGCTCCCTATTGTCAGNTTTTTCCTTTTCTTTGCACTGGATGAAGCAGGTATAAATGTTTATTCTTACAGTTCATCTTAGCTATCTCCTGGAGAGATACCACATTCAACTTTAGGACCAGTCTGAATTCAGCCACTGAAATGGTGCCTGTGAGGGTAGAGGATTCAGTAACCAGTACAGAAGAGGTGACATCATAACCTTCAGCAGATCATCTATGTAGAGAAGAATGAATATGCATCATATCTCATGGCACTAATTACCTCTACTGTTGTTATTGAAATGGCAGCATATCATGATTAATGAGGCTGGATAGGGACCATTTCAAAAATAAGAAGTAGTAACACAATCTTCTGCTTTTCTGTCTCTGGATTCCAAATTTTATACCAGAGCCTCTCAGAAACAGACTTTGAAACAGTCCCATGATGTTTTTTCTGCTGTTTACAACACAGCCTCACACAGGCTCATTAAAAGCTGCAAAATAACTGCTGTAGGAGATTAAAAGTAATCTGTTATAGATGCTGGCTATTTTTTTATCAGAAAATGCTTTTGTAGTGCTACTAGTTGTAAATTACTGACAACTACACAATTATATGTGATTGTCTTCCACCTGCAAATGCAATTCACAGTTAATTTTCCTTGGCTCTTAAGTTGTCTTCTGCTTCAGTCCTATTTCAGATGAACAAATGCTTTCATGCTAAGAGACAGACTGGCCATATGGTGCTCTTTAGCTGCTTTAAATAGAAAAAAGAGTGAGTTTTGCACATTTTCCTCCTCCTGTAATGAGTCGCTCCCCAGAGCATGAAGGTGTCGTATGTTTGCTTCCTGGAGTCAGGATTTTTCCAACATCTTAACCTAGAAATAGCCTTACTGGAACTGAGGTGTTTAAATTTTACCAGTGCTTCCAGCATTCGCTGTCTTCCTTCTTTCCAGAAATGTGTTTCTTCAAGAGCTTCATTCCATAGTATGACTTGAACTTTTCTGTAGTAGTACTTCACAGTGATAATAATCCTTAGCAGAGCTAAAGTAAATATTTACATTTAATTGCTTGTCTTCTAACATTTTTACCTATCTTGTTTCTTATTCTCCTAAGCATTTGTGCATTGGAGATCTTCAGTGATTCTATAATCTTGTTTTCTCTCTCCTTTCCTCTTTATAGTTGTTCTAACATACTCCAACAAGGATCCTCCATTCCTTTCAACTCCCATGGCAATTCCTTCCTCCTTTCTTTTCTCCTGTCGTATCCATGCTGAGAGGTCAGTAAGCAACGCTGTGCTCAAAGTAATTTCATTTAGAGGGTATAATTGCTCAATAAGACTTAAGGGCTTAATGGAATAAATAAATAAATAAAATCACATGAGTGCACCAATAGAGATTGGTGACTGGAAGCAGAGCCATGAACTCCCAAGTTCACTGGTGGCTCCATCTGCCCTCAGATGGGAAGGGCAAGTTGACATAACCAGCGTCCCTTGGAGTGGGGTTGCTGTGAAAGAAAGGAAAATAGAGACCAAAACTGCATGGAGAGAATTACTGTGCAGTGAGACAACTTACAAAAGAAACCTTGTGGCAGAAATTACAAATTTAAGAATTTTCCAAACCTTGGTTATAAAGTTATGATCTGGTTTTGTGTTGTATGCAGTATCACGGGGATATTCAGAATTTGGTTATGCTTCTGGTTCTGTATTAGCTGGGTTTCCACCTTCTGGCTTTCTGCCACTGTCTCCAAGCAACAGCTTGACATACCAAAGATTAAAATCTCACTGGGAGTGTGAGATCAAATTGAATGTAGTTTCATTTGCAGGTCACCCAGAATACCTTCAGAAAGTAAGTTGACACATATATTGAAGTTTTATTTGTAATCAAGGCAAATTTTGCTGTTAAGATGCACATACAGCCATCTTGCCCCATAAGCACTAATATTTCTGTTTTCAGGTGGATGTTGAAAATGACCCTCAAACTGCATACATTACACTTGTGATTAATAACACCAACACATTGCTCTCAACAAACATCACAGATCTTATACTCCTGGACAACATCACTGGTCTGCGTGTTCAAAAAACCAGTGGGAATAAGACCACAAATGGCATACAGATTTACAGGAAAAGTTTCTTGCAAGGTAACATAGTCTGCAGTAAAATACCCCTGACAACACATGTCAAAGTGCATCTGTTAAAATCACACTAGTTAGTTAGTTAGTTAGTTAGTTAGTTAGTTAGTTATAGTGGTGTCAATTATTTGATTATCAGTTAATATAGGTGAAAAAATCTGGGAATGGTTTTAGGCTGGAGTTTCAATTCTGTCAGCTCACTGTTAACTGTTTTGACTCTCACCTTTGAACTGCTTGCAGTCTTCCAGGCACAGAACTGAACCTCCCGCACTTTGGAAAGTTGCCATCAAAAGTGAAAGAAGGTCTTCTGCAATAGTATTTGTTCATTTTGGGTATTTAAAAAATTTCTGTGAAAGGCATTTTAATCATTTTTTGAGCCTTCTTTAGCCAAGTGTGGCAGCTCAGCTTGCTGAGGTATTGAGCTGCATTGGAATTGCAGAAGGCCATGCAAATAGGAAAATTATTCCTCAGAAATAAGGCAGCTCTTCTCAGTATCTGTTTTCTCCAAACTGAACAAATTATAAAGTCAGAGTAAGTAATAGAGAAATAAACCTCTTCCAGTTTTGAAGTCAGTTTGTTCCTTTTCTACTTGGTAGCAGTTCAATCAGTGCACATGCATTAAATTTTATCTTCCTTGATCTCTTTATCTCCTTTGTCTTAATCACAAGCATGTTGAAAATTACCTGCTTGCTTTTGGGAGTCATATTTTTCCAGAATCTTCAAAAGTGTTCACTGATTCCTGTTTATGATCAAAGTATCTCTGGTTATGATAGTTTTATGGTGAAAGATTTCCACATAGAAAAGGGAAATAAGTAGATTTGGGGCTGTTGACTGATTTAAATTGGATAAACAAACTCCATTTCTGCAGTGTGAGCAGCAGTACTGATTGCAGGACCTGTCTTTTTGGAAATGTCAAGGAATTGCTGGCCTTCGACAGAGATTTCATGGAAACAATTATCCCTGAGAAAGAATAGAATAGGCTTGCATATCTGATCTAGTAAACCAAGTTGGAGCTGCTACGTAATTTATTTATTATTTCTGAATCTGGAGTTGAAGCTAGCTTTTCCAGACAAACTGTGAAAAATACTGAAGTGGAAAAAAATCCAGCAGACCAGATTTCTGCATAGTTTGAAGTTTGGTCATTACTATATCAATCTGAAGTCGGCCCATACCTTCCCACTAGGGCTGGACAGAAAGGCTCTATGTCTACACTGGCCTATGTACTGTCATGTTCAATATTAGCCATAATTATTTTTCCATACTGCAGTGCATTGTGAATCAAAATTCACTTGAAATCTGTCAGATTTCTCTTTGGTATCAACAAGTTAGTGGTTAAAATGTAAGCAGTCCATTTCATAATAAAAAACACTTTAAAATAATCTCATGTAGAGTTTTAGTATCAAAAAAAAATGCTTTTAGGGAGTTCAGGGCATCATTTAATGCAGTTTCCAGATCCTGGGCTGAATTTGCTTGAACTCTTAGAGACAGCAGATATAAAGGATGTTGCTAAGCTCAAGTGGCCATGAGCTGTCTACTCTGGATGCGGCATCTGCTGTGTCAGAAAGGAAAATTTCCAGTGCTGTCCCAAGCCTTCCCCAGGGGTCTTTGAGAAATTTCATGGAACTGAGAAAATCTATCCATATCCCTGTTTTAATAGGCGGAGAACACTTTGCAGTCAACTACTCTGCCCTTCTTGATGCAGAAGAAACGTGGCACGGCAGGGTCTTGACACTGCCTGCAAAGCTAACTTTCAGGAGTTCATCACAGGTATTTTATTCACAATTTATTCTGCTCTTCACAATTTTTGTATAAAAACCAGTCTCCAAGGTGGTTCTTGCCTGCCTAAACAATGAGGCCATCATGTGTTAAAATGAAACTCTTAGGCTCTCTGATTGTTTACTGTGAATTTATAAATGTATGAATTATTCTTCCTAGCATAAGAAGTTCTAGACCTCCTTAAGTAAAGTATTTTTGTGTGTTGTCTTGTAGCCTTTCTTCATACTTTTCATATTTCTCTCCAGTTTATTGATCTCTCCTGGAAATAAGTGTCCCACATACTTACACGTGTATTCCTGAAGTCTAAAAGAGATTGAAAGTTTTGACACATTTTTATAATAAAATAATTTCTTTTAGCTGAAAAACAAATTGCAGCAAAGGAAAACCTCACTGCTCATAAGAAAGACATCTTTTAGCATTAGAGTTTTCTAAGTCTGAAAGATTTTTCAGAGAAGCTGAGAAATCTCCATCCTTGCTGGTTTTTGATAACTTTGTTGCATCAGGCTCTGAAACAACTGGTCTAATGCTGGAATTAGCCTGGCTTTGAGTAGGAGACAGGACAAGTGCTTTCTGCCAAAGGAAAATTTTTCAATTCTTAAATATGGCTTGATGGTGTTTCAGTGATTTTCATAATTACATGTAATGGTAACCTGCAGATGTATTTTCATTTCAATTGCCTTTCTCCTTGGTTTTGGAGGAAAAAAACATATATTGGAGTGGTACTAGAGTGGTGGAAAGGAAAACTTTAAAAAACAGGACATGGTAAAAGTAGAGATTTATGTACCACTGACTGTGACTCCTGTCCTGTGCATTCTCGGTCAATCCAGATTTTCTGGACAAAGAAAAACATAATAATTTGTGCACTGGGATATGTGGAGTGTATCTCAAAGCAGCTGCTTCCATGTCTTTTAGTTGCCCTTAAGTACAGTGCATTTTCCTATCAGATTTATTTCAGCTTTAAGCTTAATACGAAGTATAACTAATCTTCTAAGGAGAGGCTTTTCTAGAGACTCTAGGCTGTTTGCCATTGGATTCTGCTTTTTTTTAATACAGGTGACTTTTTGTATCTCCTTCAGAATAAAACACATCTCGTATCATTGACAACGTCATTTACCATAACGGAAGAAGAAAAGAGCAAGGTAATTCTGTTATTTGGTATTACATTGACTCTCCAGCTTGTACTTCTGGACAATCCAGAGTGAATCTTAGGAGCTAAGGATGTACTTGAGTCTCATCACTCAGCTGCTACTGCTAGTAATGATAGACAAGTTCTGCCTTCTCAGCTTTTATTATTGGTATTACATGTCCAGACGTGGCTTTCTCGTAATTGAAGATTGAGTGCCCATTCTGTTAAAATGAAAGCTGTGATTAAACATGATACTATACTTGTTTAATTGTGGCTTACTGTACATAAGCTAGAGAACTCATTGTCCCTGGAGGAAGATCTAGTAATATTTAAAAGCATTGCTACCTTGTCTAGCTAAGAATTAGCTAGACAAATGGACTTGCCATAAATCTGTTTTTTTGGAAACTCTTAGAGGTGTAAAGCATGAAGTAGCTGACTGGGTTAGAAAAATGCCTTAAAGAATATTTTTTGTAAAATGTGGTGAATTGATTTACAGCAGTTGCCAATGTCTTAAGCCAAGACTGTAAGCTACATTGCTCTCAACTAACCATGAAAATTTCTGCAAACTGTTATTATACATAAAACCTGTTTAGTATACTTATTATTTTTTCCAATTTCAACTTGATAGTTAGACCTCAAAAAGTTCTGGCGAACTATTCCATAGGTAGGTAAAATTAGCTCAGCTGCATTTGAACTTAGGAAATGGCTTTGTAACTAAAATGTGTGGAAAATACCATAAATTTTTGAAAAATAAGGCTTAGAAATTCTTTAACACATCATGTTTCAAGTGCGTATTATTTGATTTTGGGCTGTGGCCAAGCATAAGGTGTTTTGGAATTAAACCAATTTGTGCAAGGAGATTAGGATTAGCTGGAGAAGGTGTGATGTATTTTATTTCATTCATATTGTCAACTGTTGTAAATGCTCTCCATCTCAGATTTATTTATTAAAAATAATTATTTAGGACTGTTCATTGGTCTGTTAAAGGCGATGCACATATGTGTCTGACTGGACAGTACATGTTGACTTTGGGAATGACAAGTGAAGAATTAATTACGTAGTCATGGCAAGGTCATGCTATGTTGGTCCCATCAGATTTCACATTCTTTTCTTGAGGTGTTAGATTCTATGCTGTTCTTTAAAGTTTTACAAACCGTGTGAATTTCTCTTCTGTGCCACTGGAAGAAAGTTCTTGGTTGCTTGGAACAAGGTAATTTTGTGGGTTATGAAAAAAATACGAGTGTTGCTCATCTGAGCATCTGTGCCAGATGTGATCCCGCAGCGCTTCAGGGCCTGTGAGTACTTTGTGCCTCAGCCCTTGGCTGGGGGAGTTTGGTGCTGATTGAGACACTGGTGAAAAGGGAAATTCTCCCACCTAAGCGTGCTGCATGGGGGAGATGATAATTCCTTTACGCTGATTTTTATGAGGCTTGTTTCCCTCAGCATCATGCAAAGATGTGTGGGAGCACATCAGTTCTTGAAAAGAAACTTGGGTCTGTAATGCCTCTTCCCACTGTTGGGATGGCTTTAGAGGTTAACTTAAGGAATGGCTTTGAGGCTTGCTGATGGGTCTGTGGTTTGAAGGTGGATCTGCAGGGCCAGCACTGGTCTGGATTTGAGCCAGGGCTCTGGCACCTCCCATGAACCATCTGCTGTGGTGCTTTCAGATGGCATTAAGTACCTGCTGTGTTCTGCTTGGACTGAGAGCCCAGCCAGTGACATGGATTGTCCTTCCAGAGCCCATTTTCTTTGAGTATAAAAGCTCACACAAAACTGCCTACCCTCATGCAGACTGACTGTCCCACCATGGGTCACGCCTTTTACTTAGAAAGCACAGAGTCATTCTCTAGCCAGTGCTTTTTCTTCACCAGAACTTAAGCTAAGCAGCTTCTTTCCAGTTTCAGTGAATACATGGCCTCACTAGATCCTTGCTTTCCCCAGAAGCCTAGAGGGATCCTTAAATTTTACTGAGAGCATGTAAATAAGACAAATGCAAGTGGGTTCAGACAAAATGAAGTGGTTTCAAAGTAGCTTTTTTTCACTCAGTGTTATCTATGGCATCTCCTGTTCCCTGAAAGTGGAGAGATCTCAGTCAGAATCCTGATGTGGCAGAGGTGTTAAATTGCAATAAATTATTTTCAAATTGTCCGTGTTTAACTATTGTTTCTTATGCAGAATTACCATTGACTCTATGGAATGCTGTCAGGTTTCTGCTCCAAGAAAAAACCAAACCCAGCTTGAAGCAGCATGTTAATTATTTACAGTTCCTAGCCCCAGCAGAATGATCAGTTTGTGGTAAAACATTATACTAATAGCTGTGCTGTTTTTCATTGAAAGATCTCATAGAACTAAACAAACACTGAGTTAACTTTTGCTACATAGAGCATGAAGTAAAAATTAATTTTTAATGCAATTCAATTTAAAGATGGAGAGCTAAATTGAAAGGTCTACAGAGTTGTTATCTGGCTCATGGCTCCAGTGCTCCTGCCAGCCTTTTCTGACTCAGGCTAATGCAGAAGCTGAAAGGTTGCACAGAGATGGGGTGGGTGTCAGTTGCATATTTATTCTGAAATGGTATTGGTACTTTCTCCCTATGGTGTTTATTCAGTTTCACTGAATCAAGAAATGGCCATTAATTAAAGCAACTAACATCTGACTGACTTTCCAGAGCCTATGAGCAAAATCAAATGCTAGCAATTTTAATGGGACTTCTTAGAAGAGTGGCAACTTTGGAAAATAGGCTATTAAGTACAGGGCACCTAAAAGTCACAGCAAAAAAATGAGGTGTTCTTTTGCTTGAATTACACAGGAATTTGGACAAGGTGAACATAACAAACTGTGCTGACTTGGAAACCTATTGAAATTACATACTTGTTTGAAAATATTAATCAAGATATAGTAATAACATAATGCTGAGAAATCCTGAAGTTGTGTGAAGACATGTAAAAATAATTTCCTGTTTACTTACAGTTACTGTCTTTGAATTACAGTTATGATCTGATCATTATATTTATTTCAAATAACATTTTAATTAAATTATCTTTAAATTTCAGATTTTATATAACCACGCCATCAGTGCTTCAGGGTTCTTCATTGCTTTCTTTGTTTCCATTGTGTTGACATCTGCTGTCTTTTTCATCATTTACCGAACCCAAATATTAAAATGGAGTTTCTGTAGTAAAAACCAGGTGAGTTGTACTGTCTATCTGGGCAGGTTATTTAATTTTTTTCACTGATCATATGATGATATAACTTTCTAGCTAAGATTGTCTGAAGAGTTTATTAGGTAAACAAAAAGCCACCAAGTGATGGATTTGGCTCACAGGTAATGTAATTTCTAGAGGCCCTAAACTTAAGTGCAGTCAGATTTCGAGGTGAGTGTAAGAATGATACTCTGATCAGAAAAACTGCTGTCAGTACCTGGATGGAGGGGGGAATACCCCATGCCTGTTTGTTTCTTTCCGTATCACTCTCTTCCTCCCCTCTGTCTCTCAGAAGTAGAAGCAGGATGTCTCTGGGTTATAGTAAGTTTCCAAGGGAGTTGGCAACTTATCTTGAACACATCAACTTAGGTGCAAATTATTTTTCTGATTATCAGGAATAGGGATTTGAATTTTGGTCTTAGTTTCTCCAACGTGCACTAATATCTTCAATGATTAAGCAAATAAGATGGGATTGAGGATGAAGTATTTTCATTGTTCTGTGCCAGTTTGGAGAAAGTATTTCAGTATTGGATTGCAGAAAGAAAATACAGAATCTGATAAATATTAATCAAGTTGGTGCATTCCACCAAATTCCAGCATTTCCTTCTATGAATTATTTTTGTATTTATGTAAAGTACAAAAACTTCATTGGTAGGGAAGTAGTGACAGTGGGAATATTACAGTAATTGGAGCAATCCTAAGACAGATATGCTGAGAGGTTTGAACCCCTTGTCTCCCAGAATGGTGGTGGATCTCTCATCCCTCTGGACTGACCAGAGTAGCTCATAAATCATTTACAGCCTTTCTGCAGTTGAAAATTACACCACCAGTAACTTTTATTTGCCTGAAAATTAATCTCTTTGAATGAAAAGGATGTGACTTGTTTTTTTTACAAAAGAAATAGTGATCATGAATTAGTAAAAAAGAACCAACTTGGTCTAGCATCAGATATTTATAGTGGGGTTTTTACAATATTATTAGCCCTCAGTCTGAAGTCTCTGTGAACCAAGTCACTTCCATCATGGATAGGATTAGTTTTTCCATTGTTCACCAAATAATACTGTAATGTTGCCGTATGTAATTTGTATACCATGGCAATTTTCAAAAAAATTACCAAGAAAGTTTGAAGTGGAAGACAACTTCCTAGATGACTTTCAAAAGTGTTCTGTGTTGTCCATTTCTTCATCTGTATTCCAGATCAGTTATATACTAAAAAAAGATTAGTCTGAAATAAAAGTAATATATTTGATTTCAGATACATATCTGAATTGGACAGTCTCTTTATACTCTTTCCAGCTTTACAGTTTGATAAATAGAAACCCAGAGTGAAACTACAATAAAATTAGATCAGAAGCTCATTATACATTTTTTTTAATAATCTAAAGTCTGCCTTGTCTCCTCCTAATTTAAATTTTCTCCCCCTTTTTTTAGGAGATACAGCCCGATCTCAGCCAAAATCACAAACTGGAACATTCTCAGTTTAATTCAGGTCATCTCTTTAGTGAAGATATAATTATGAATGACCAAATCATTGATATTCTGTTCTTTGAAGAACCTGGAAACATGCTTCAGGCTTTAGAAGAGTAAGAAATCACTGCTATTATATTACATTTATTATGTTTACCAGCCAAACCTTGCTTTGTATCTCTGTGGTTCACTACGTGAAGGGAAACGTCTTGGTGTGAGAGAAAATAGTGAAACACGTTGTTCTACTATTGCTTAACACATTCTGCTTTCAAAAGGGTTGCTTTTGTCCTAGAAAAGGAAAAACCCCTGCTGAGTGCCAGCATTACTGTTCAGCAGTGTATTTTAAAAACAGCTGGATCAGAGTCTAAGGTGTGACAGTTTGTAGTGCTGCCAGAGGGATACCATGTACCTGTGATTGGTGGGACCACTTGCTAGGGCACAGAAACACTCCTGATACTGTTGAAAGGCTTTTTGACAGAAAAAAGGCCACTGGTAAAGGTCATCTGTTCTTCAGCTGAATTTTATACAAAGGTGTTATGTGAGGATGAGCAGATGTTGTTTATGCAGTCTTACCATTACCTCCTGGTAGGTGAGGTTAAAGGAGGTATTATGCAACTATGAAATTTGTACAAGCTGGAAAGTTATGGGACCATGGATGGAATTTTCTTTCTTAAAGGGTAACTAACAGCATTATTTTTTACGTTTTCTTGATAAGTGGAAATTGATCTCTAAATTGCATATTGGTCCTTGCTTTTATAACAATACAGCAACTCAGGCTTTGCAAAGATTTTTATCCTGAAAATAATTTTGTGAATATTAAGAAGAACGGGATCAAACATATTTTAAAACTCACTTTAGTGTTAATTTATTTCAGGGAGAGTTAGTATCTAGCTAGGTTGAAAAAAAATTGCTGGACTATTTTCAGATGCATTATGGATAGAAAAGTAAATATTCCTGCAAACTTTTGGAAAGTTTTATCTTTACAACAGGTTTATTTCTAAACCTCTAAAACAGGACTTGTATTTTAGCTTGAATGTGTGTCCAGGGGCTAACGTTTTTTAAATTTTTCTGAAGTTAATGTGTATGTTTCTTGCTTCCTTTCCTTTCCTCAGTTTCTATTTTCTTTACCTCTAAAGAGGTAGAGTGTTGCGGTGAATAATGTAGATGCCCATTAGTCAACACTCACTAACCTGCTTCACCTTTGAAGTTATCTTTTCCTTTTTCCAGGCTGAGGTTAATAGATACACTACAAAGGTATCCAGAGTTACAGTGATTCCTGCTATGAAAGATAATTGAAAGGGTGATAAGTATTTTCAGCCAACCGACATAATCTTGCTCGTATGCAAGCTTGGTAATTTCTTCTCCGTGTTTTGGTGCAGGTGTCTTTCATTTTGTCTACATGACACTCATACAAGGTTGCCAGCACAATTGATAACATCCTTTTCATTGCATTGTTATGGTTGGAATCATTCTGCTCTTTCAGATACAAAGGAGAAAAATACTCTGAAAAGTAAGAGCCACATGTTGTTTTCTTCTTTGCAACATAAAGACTGTTCTGTCTTTTAAGAAGTGACAGTGCCAAATCGTTTAGGAGATAAACCAGGAGCATGTGTTTAATATTTATGGACAGGGACAGCTTTGGAGTGTAGACAGTTTGCAGTGTCAGGAGGATTGGCTAGAGAACAAAACATACTTTTAATGTTTCATAAGGAACCTTCTTGGTTACTCATTTTGTGAATTTTGTCTTAATAAGTCATATCCTTGATGTACATTATGCAGCAAAATAGGTTGGCTTTTATTCTCAGTAGGTTCCCTGCTGTGTGTATTACTGAATATTGGGCTCTGGGCAGTGAATACTAATGAGGGGAATCTATATGATTTGGATATTTGACATGCACACTAGAAGATCATGTTCCAAAATGGTGTGGGTCTCTTTTTCTATATGTCTACAGGAGAATATGATGAAAGCTGAACAATTTGGGTTTGTGTCCAGTTTGATTGAGCTTGACCATTCTCATAGTCTCAAAAGATACAGATATGTTAAAGGGAACTTAATTTCTTTAAATGACTTTTCACTACTGCACCTTTTCATTTCAATCTTCATTTTGTACAGCTGTGCTGTCTTGAGTTTTTCAAAGCTCTAGCTGAATTGGAACCTGCTTGCTGACACGCAATATGTCTTGCCAGGTATTTTGGTAAATGAGTAAGTAATATGTGTACATTGCAGCTGATTTTGTCCTGTGGTAGAGGACACTGAGGCCAGTGTACTAGAGCACAGGATCAAACTGTCTCCAAAAAGCCTTCAGAGAAAAAGAAAACCAATTTACCATGATCTTAGAAGTTCACTTTTTCTTTTAAAATCTAAATTTCTTGCTGTGCATGCCAGTTTGATTTGCTATGGCGCAAACGTTCTAGTTTTTTTAAACCCTGAGTTTAAATGGAAAGTAAGAATCATAGAATTTTAAGGGGTTGGAAAGAACCTTAGAGATCCTCTAGTCCAAACCCCCACCACGAGCAAGGACACCTCCCACCAGACCAGGTTGCTCAAGGCCTTATCCAGCCTGGCTTTGAATGCTGCCAGGGATGGGATATAAATGGTGGTGTTTTCATAGAATCTAGACTTGAATATTCCTACACAGAAAATGGTGAGAAATAGTTACATGGTTAGTAAAAAAACCCAAAAAAATCCAAACCAAAACAAAACAAAAAGAAAAACAAAAAACAAATCTAAATTTCTGGTTTTTGTAACTTGGTAAGTTTAATTAAAATTTTGGAAATTTTTCTAGGAGACCATATTCAGTACTCTCTTTTTGTGAAATGTGTCCAGTGCAGGAATATCACTGTAAATAATAATCATGTTGATACAATTATAAGATGCAGTGAATGCTCACAGTATGAACTCCAAACTCTGCATTTGTAGTTCTGTGTTATGTCTGCTGCTAGAACCTTTGCAAGTGTGTAAACTATACTTTTTTTTTTTTAATCAGAGCTCAAATGCTTAATATATGATAGGAACCTGTAAGACTGAAAGTCATTTGAAACTGATTAATACATATCTCTTTTCATCTTAAAAACATCACTTTTCTTTGATGTTGGCTAACTGTGAAGTGTTTAGATTTATAAGGGTCATTTCTGCTGTCTACCTGGAACAATTTATCTCATCCAAAGGAGAGTGTCCTTTTGAGAGCTGTGCTATTTCTGATGCTTTATTCCATATAATTTTTAATGAAGATTGATATTTCCTACCATTTCTGACATCTGAATACTCACCCTGCATGGATAGATCAGAAAAATTTGAGGAGATCATAGAGGAGTTTGAAGTTCCTCAGGCATTAATGCATAGTGCATATAGCAATAATACTTACTTATTATTTTGTTAGTATCCAGGCTGAAGTTGGTGTTTTTGAAATCAGTGGTGAAATGTATGAAGACATCACCAGAAGCAGAATTGGAATCTTTCATACACTCTTTTTGCATAGTTGCATTTCTGAGCGAAATAGTGAAATAACCATTTTCTGAAATCTGTTGCAACAGCAGTATTGTAGGTACATGTATTTTTAAATTGATTTTCTGAAAATAACTGATCTGTCATATTTCTTATTTTCTGCAAGCAATGCAGAGGTTCAGTCTCTTAAATTCTGTATTTTTAAAATGCTCTCTTAACAGATACTTATAAGAATTGAAATACTCTCTTTATATTGCTGTGGAGAATTAAAGGAATTTGATAGGTGAAACTTCTGCCCGATCTAATGCTTAGGCTTTCTATTGGGGTTTCATGAATCTTTGTTTTCGAAAGAGCTTCTGGTCTTTCAGCTCAATTTATTGTCTTTTTCAGGTTTTAATTTAATTATTGTTTCTTGGCTGTATATCAGGAGTCCTGTTTTTGGTTTTGTCAGCATTCTGACTTCTAGAAAGCGAAACTTTACCTGTGACTCTTCCGTGTGAAAGCAGCCTTAGGTAGTCCTCATGTACCTTTCTTAGCAATTTCATGTACTGATCTGATATCTTGTATTCTCTGTATGCTGCTGCGTGAGCTGTGCCGAGTTCACGCTTGGCTGTGTAAGTGCCACAGGACTGATGGATGAACTCCCCCAGTTCAGCGCTGGCTGCAGGCCAGTACAGCTCCTGCTGTATCACAGAGCATCTTCAGACCTGTGCTAACACAGCCTGGCAGCAGGCAGGGACCAGGGAAAGGCAACACATCCCACTTTGGCACAGAAAGCTGAACAATTTGGGCTTGGGCAGTCAGTAGCTGTTGCTGAGTGTTCAGACTTCATGCCATTACCTCTTCTTCTATTTCAGTACAGTTTGAGTCTCCTGCAAAGGTTTGTGCTTCGTCATGCTGCAGCTGTGTAAATCCCTGCCCTGAGGTGTTTTACAGTCTCTGTTGAGACTGGACTGAGCAGAAGAGCATGGAATGCAAAGGAAGGAAAAAAGGAAGGAAGTGTTGAAGGGAAGAATGTATGGGGCTGCACAGAGGGGTCACATTGAAATGGTTCTTTAGAAAACCACCAACAAAACACAGCAACAATATAAACAGACAAAAAACCAGAGTAAACAAAAATGCAGCCCAAATTACTGATACTGTATTACTAATCCTTCAATAAATGGATACTTTGTGAAACAAACCACATCAGCATCTTTTGAAGACCTCTAATGCCCATTATGCTCGAATTGGCTTTCTTTGCTTACTGTGACTGAAGCCAGCACTGCAGGAATGGGTTTCTTTGTGATTCTTCTTGTCTGACTCTTTCTCCATCTTCACTCCTCTGAAGTGTGATGAGGCAGCATGGAGCATAATGCTTGGATGTTGTCCTCCTATTTCCTTCTTCACTGCAGCTGTCCCATAGTCACTGTATCCATGGGTACAGGACGTGTGCTACTCTGGCTGTAACTGTGGGGGCCATTGGGCTGTCTGTCTGTCTGTCCTTCCCCCCTTTCATTCCCCTCTCCATCAGGAGTTGGGGCAGCTGCTGTGTCTTGGGGCTCCCAGTCATTGCTGAAGTGGGAACAGTGGAGACAAAGTGTCTGCCTTAATTACTTGCTTTTCAGGAGTCTTGTATATTTGAAGCAGNGAACAGTGGAGACAAAGTGTCTGCAAATGGCTCTAAATTACTTAATTACTTGCTTTTCAGGAGCCTTGTATATTTGAAGCAATGCTTTTACAGAAACAACTACCACAGAGCTCCTGTCTCCTCTGGATACTTTTAAAATATGTGTGCTATTAATTGACTTCCATTGGCAGAGGAGAGATGAACCATCTGAGAATGACAGGCTTTTCTGTTTTGATGAGAAAATGTCACCAAAGGGGCATTTGTTTAATGCTTCTCCCTTTTAGACTTCATAAATTCATGTCACAGTAATTTCTTATCTTTATAAATTCAGAATTAGTTTTAAAAATGTGCTTGAAAGCCATTAGTTATTTTTAAGACTGTTAAATCCAGCACCTGTTAGTTCTCCTGCTCAAAAACTCTCTCTGTGGGCCTGTAATTTTAATAATAAGACTTAAAGACACAATTACGTGGTAGTTAAGGAGAGGTTCCTTTTTTGTACTGTGTCGTGTTTTGGTTTGTTTGTTTTTGTTTTTTTTTAAATTAACTGTAGTTGGTTTCCTGACCTCAACTGCTTTCCTGTATTCTTTCATTAGGTCTGTGGAGGACATCAATTGCTCAGGCACTCTCTCTCCTTCTCTGTGTTTGGCATTTGGGATTCTCCCCTTCCAAATCTCTCTGACAGATTTTTAAAAGCTCTTTCTCTTCAAGTGAGTGAAAAAGCTTTACACTTTCTCTTTGAAGTTTCATTTTCTATGTGTCAGTTCACCTTTCCTTCCCCCACCCTTTTGTTCCACCTGCTTTCTGTACTGTCCTCATGCCTTTCTCTTAATGCATTGTCCAATGGAAGCTTTCATCTTTTTCATCAGTAGGTTGCCATCAGCTACCTGTACTTCATTAGCTTTCATGCTTTTACGATGCTGAATATGTTCAGGCAGTGAAGCAAGACCTTTTAAACATCAATTGCTGCAAAGAGCAGAGCATTTAAAACAAATTAAGTATGCTTTGGCTTGAGGAGACACAGAGGATCAGGCTAGAAATTTTTTTCCCTATGTGACGTGAAACATTTAATCTGGTTGATTCTAAACATTCTTCTGAGGGACTTGAATGAAACCAAATTAAAGCATTCAGTTTATTATATGTACTGCATTTGTGTGTTTTACTGACTGTGACGCAGCTAGGGTGCTAGGGGTGCCCTCCACCTCTCTGTTTTGAGTAAAGAGCTTGAAGCAAGGTTTCTGATGTGTGTGATGAGCTTGTCTCATTTCTGCTGGCTGCTGTGTGAAGATCACAGACCAGAAGTAGAGCATATCACATGGATGGGAGCTTTCAAGTTTTTACAGACACAAGCTTTCTTCAGCTGTCACTGCCAAAAGGGGATGGTGTGGCTGCTATCTTCAAAGATGTGACCTGGGAGAGCTGTGGCTTGTAATTACTTCTCTCTGCTGTTACCCTTGGTTTGGTGGAACAGTTCATAAACTTCTCTTCCATTGCCTTCTTCACCAATGTGCAGTCAGGAAAATGAAGAGTGTGAATTGCAAGTTAAATACACTTGAGATCTTAGGAGCCCGTTATTCACTTGCTGACCCACCAGCATCAGGTGATTATTATCGTTGCTTCTCCTGCTTTTTGCATCATTTGGAGTTACTGGGGTACTGCAGTTCTCCTTGAGGAAAAAAAAGAGCATGGGGATCTTGCTTGAAATGGAATCAGGCTGAAACTATAATGACTTGCAGCAAGTAGGAAGAAGTGCTGTGGGAAGACTGAGGGAAAGATAATAGGAAATGTTCTGATGGTGTTTCATTTTAGTTTTCATTCTTGGGATGACTGATGAAGAAGAGTGGAAAAGTAACAGGGAGATGGGTGAGGAATAGCTTTAATTTTCTTTGAAGCATGCTTTTAAAAAATCTCTGTATTTGTGATAAGGAATAAATTATGTGTTATTAACTGTAACAAAGTGGTACAGCTGTGAAGTGTTACTTTCCAGGGAGAGAGATGAGTAATTCAATCTTTCACATCTCAGTAAGGAAGGGTTAATAGGTGCTGGCGTGACCATCTATCATTGCATGCTTGAAGAAATGAAAAATAATCACTAAGGAACTTCTTGTTGTGACAAACAAAGAGAGTTCAAAGTTGTAACTAATAAAATTCTGAGGATGAGCTTACCATATTTTGGAGAAATTATCTAGTGGAACAATTGATTAAATGTTTAGTTCTTTGTTGGAGATACTTGAAAATCAGGATGTTTCTCACAAAAGACAGATATGCTTCAATTAAATTAGAGCTGCTGAACTTAAAGCAGGAAGTAAATAAATGAAAATAATTCTGGTAGCTTGGATTTTACAAGCTAATAATGAATTGGTGAATCTGTGAAGGAAAGCTTCCTACCACTGCCTCAAAGTCATAAGAAAAATATTATAGCATAAAGATCCCATTCTCTGAATCCTTATTTTTGTTCAAGTGCACTTACAGAACTCCGAAACACTTATTTTTTTTCAACTTGTCACAGCTTGATAATAGCTGGCTGTGTCAGCAAAAGTCCTGAGCTATAAACAAAATTACTTAAGAGAAAACACACATTTGTATCTGCTGTGTTGCTTCAGCATCCTGTTACCTTGATCCTGCCATCACCTGCCCTCTGTCCTGAAGCAAGACTCTCTGCAGGGATCAGTGTCCTGAGGTACTTCACCATGAATGTAGGTGAATGTTACCCAAGAAAGCTGTGTACCTCCAGCTGCTGTGTCCATCTGTAGACAGGGCAGAGAAGCTGCATGCTTGTGTTGCCTTGGGGATACTATAGCAAATATTAGCTCATACAGGATCTTCAGGTTACTGTGAGGAATGTTTCTGGCTCCTGGTACTTCAATAGCAGGAGTTTCTGTTCCTGTACATAAGGGAGAGGGGGTAAAATGGAAGAGGTTTAGTAGCTGCATCCAACCAGCCAGGCCTGCAGCAGATTGCCATCACCAGTGTGTTTCTGTGGTTTTGAGAAATTGCAACAGAAAATCAGTCTGTGGTAGATGATTACAGTTCAAAGCTAGTCTCCCAAAATACTTCTAGTATTTGAGTCGTAAGAAAACAGTTCCAACCCATCGATTTCAAGATGGGAAGACTCTTGTGCTATCAGGGAGGCAATGATGATATGTCAGTGGTTTGCTTTTAATTAGTCTTTACTTGCTTACATAAGGAAAGGAAAGTTTGACAAAAAAAGCAAAGTGTTTCTAGATTTGCATGCCTCTATTTATATGATTCTGAATGTAGTATCATTCCATTCTCTTACAGGTCTTACCAAGATCTTTGCTGTGGATTTGAAATTTATTCTGAGATTTTTCTGTGGGAAAATTAGACAAATAATTGAGTCTAAGCAAAAAAAAAAAAAAAAAAAAAA
>VWZN01003770.1:89387-142120 GCA_013396955.1 Regulus satrapa | reverse complement strand
AAAAAAAAAAAAAGAATGGGTTTAAGCTCCTGAAAGTATGTTTTGTACGTCACAAAGAAATTCATGTATACATGGTCCACACACAAAAGAATACAGTGTTTTGTAGTCATATAATTTGACACGCGGGAGCAAAACCCACTGAATTTTCCAGTGTGAAATTGAGTTCAGGTGTAGAATGTAGTTACATAGCGTATGAAATTAGAATAATTATAATTCAAATTTTACTCTAAAGATAGATAAGAATGTATTTATATGCAACATGGCATATTGCATTTTCTAAAAGCTCTTGTATTTCCATCTGGTTTTCATCTCTTTTCTAGAACTCTGTTAATGTTCGTGAGAGACAGATATGAGCTCTTTTATTTGTATAAGCACATAATTGAAACTGTCCCCTCTTCCCTGCAGGGAAGGGAGTATACCAGCTAAGAATATTAGTGATGTATCAATCTAGATGGGTCACTGAGTTTAGAACTTTGTAAAAAAGTCAATAAAATTTATAGTGTATTCAGGTGCCCATTTGATCTGTTTCCCATCAGAGATATTGGTGGGTTTTTTTGGGAGGGGGACACGCATTTCTATTGGCTTTTATCTGAGGGAATGTTTTGACTATTAGTAAGGCAAAGATTTTTTTTTCTGTCTGAAATAGAAATGGAAGTATGGACACATGTCATTAAAGCTTCTGTAGTAAAAGTTGCCTCACCCTGCTGTTTAATGAATGATTACTCTCGTGATTAATAAACTCATACACTGTGATATTCCTGCACATCTCTGACTGCCATGTCATTACCCAGTATTGAGTGAATCTAGATGCAATCTAGAGATCGAATGCTCTAGATACAAGGGTCTTGTTTTCTGGTAGAAATCTCCCACAATCTCTGATTTCTAACAGTCCTGATTGCCTTTGTACAGTTTGGAGGTCGCCAGCCTGACACAGGCAGACGCTGCTCTGGAGGCCAGTCGAACGCAGATCTGTAAAGAAGTGATTGCTATGATGTTGAAGAACATGGTCTTAAATCACAGCCTCTTTCCTCATGTGGAAAAAAAGATAAGTTTGGTTTTCAAAAAGCGGTTTCTTGCAATGGAGAAAGAAATTCAAGAGGAGTATGAAAGGAAGATGGTGGCTTTAACAGCTGAATGTAACCTGGAAACTAGGAAGACAATGGAGGCTCAGTGCCAAAAAACAAGAGCTGCAAATGAAGAGGCTGAGGAATTAATGAAGAAAATTAATGAAAAGGTAAATCTGGTTTTAAATCAAGATATTGTGCAACATATGTAGTATGGTTACTCTTTTAGACTAGAATAGCTTAGTTATCCTCCTAGAAGAGTAAAGATCTACAATTAAGTATGTTAAAAAATTCATATGATTACTGTAGTTGTTATTAAGAAATTTTGTTTAACTTCACCAGAGGATGATGTCTTTTTCTCAAGACAATCTGTGACATCTGAAAACTAAGGGTTGTTATTACCCTTTTCGTATTTTTTTTAATCACTTACACTATTGCAAAATGCTGTATTTTTATTTACTGTATTTTACTACAGCACTTTCTGAGATTTCAGACACTGTGTGAAGTATTTTGCTGATTCAGAGCAGAAGAACACCCTGCATCATAAACCGTACAGTCTAGGAGAAAAGTTTTCAATATTTATGTTCTGGTTTTGAAGAAAATTAGAGTATAAGCACAACCAAAGGCTGATTTCCCTCTGAAATTAGTGAAATCAAGCAGAACAACTAATACTTTAGACAGAACAAGGAATGGACTTCTTTCAGAAATAGCTTATTTATAATAAATAACAGAAGTCAGAATATGATTCCTTACAATCCTCCGCTTTTCCATGTCTTTTTACAAATATATTGGATGTTTACAATAAAACTGATTTCCTTCCATTCTTTTTCTTTATTATTAACAACTTCTTGTGGCTTGGAAGGATTCTGGTAAGTTTTGAATATTTCATCTCTTAAAATGCCAAAATTCCCAAGTTGGTGTTTCATGTTTGTCTGTTAAGAAGGTGAATTGGTGGGAACAAATAGTGCAGTTTGTTACTAGTGGGGCTTTGCTTCTGGACCATGAGGGGTATTTGCATATCACATACCCATAATTGTTAAGGTCTTTTATGACCATGATTAAAGTTTTGACACAAGAAGTTTTTCTTGCTGAGTGCGACCCATTAAATGTACTCCGGTATGTTGAGGCTCTCAGGAAGAGCTTTATTTTATCAGGCTGTTGCATAGAGAAAATTAATGGCACAAGGCTAGTGAGCCAGTAGAATATCTTTGATGTTTCCAGGTGAATTTTAAATTGTGACTCTGTGAGCTTTCCATACCTGTAGTATATGCCTCTCCTGAACTAGACATCCTAGAAACACAGGAGTTGGGAAGGAAGAGATACTTGTGTACACCTCCTTAAGGATGAGGTGAACTATACTCTGCAGGAGACTTTTTCCTTCTGTTGGACGTAGAAGGAGCCTAGACCTCAGTGAGATAAGTGCCTTTGCATTCTCCTGCCTTCACAGAGAGAGGGGCCTGACTGAAACTCCGGGTGCGAACCCACACTAAGTATACTGTCAGCAAAGTGGCTTTGCTTTGTAAGAAATGTGTTGGTGTTGGTCCAGTCTGATTTTTACTGAAAATCCTGAGTAGTAGGAGTCGAGCAAACAATTGAGGCCAGTGTGGTACCTGTTGTGATCCATTTACCATACCCTATGACATTGCTGCTTCCTTTTCTGTCTGTAGAAGGACCTGGTTTTATACTTGCCACAGCACGTGGTCCAGAAGGGCATTCTGGAGCGTGAGGGTTGGTTCACAGCCATGCTTCTGAGCAGCAGGTGTACTGACACCCGAGGGATGCCATTGGAAAACAACTAGAGCAATAACCTCCTCCCCTTCTCAGCCAAAACATAGAATTTATATTCCTTGCCTTTTTGATTAATTATTTGCTGCCTGCAGTGTGTCTCTTGGGAATGAGAAGTGAAGAGCAAAGGGCAGTTCTCCTCAAGATAATTGGGATGAAATTTAGAACAAGACTGACATTGTGACTATTAGGTAGCTCTGCTGGCATAAGAAGCATTCTTTTCTCTGTGGGACATGTATGTTTTGATTCTTAATGGCTTTATGCCATCTTGAGATTAAAACTATGAATATGTAAGTATTACTAGAGAACTTAGAGGAAGTATTTCTGGCAAATAAGTTTTTAAAGTAATTGCCATTTAATTCTACTCCATGGTTGTAAATGTAAATCTAAAATGATGGTCTTGGATTAGTTTGTAAAGGCTGATAGTTAAAGTCGGTCACCAATAATAAAAACTTACAGAGATTTTTAGTAGAATAGGGTTTTTTCCTCATTTGTGTTGTTTTGGGTTTTTTAAAATTATGCTTATTATTATTTAATTGGTATTTATTATATGAGTCTGAGTAATTTAAAAACAATTTCAGGATTGATGGAAGCTAAACAATTAATTTAATGTATAGTCTTGGTGTTGAATTTCATGCCATTTTATATAATTGATCTTATATAAGACTTGTGAATTCTAAAAGGACTTCATTAAGCCTTGGAAATGGTATCTGGATTAAAGACTGGCAACTGTACAACCCTGCCATCCAAACCGGTGAAAACTATGGAAAGTGTACACTAATTGAATATTAGTCTTCAATTAAACCTGAAATGACAGTAACTAAAGTATTTGTAAAATTTATATGAGCTAGAAGCACTGATACTTTAAAATATGTTGAGTTCTGATAATCACTTCTGATGCATTTATCTCTTCTCTGCAGCCTGCTGTAGAATACAGAAGTCTTCTGGACAAACTTCACAGACTGGAGCAGGACTGCCTGAAGAGGTTCCTTTTTGTAAAGCAGAAGGAATATTTTGCAAAGGCGTATAGGGAGCTGGCTGTTACCCAAAGAAAGGAGGTCCATGCTATCTTTTTTACACAGATAACAAATGCCACTGCAAAGGGAGAATTGAATTTGGAAGCAGCTAAAACATTAGTGGAAGGTTACTCTAAAATACAGGTAATAGGATGATATC
Source organism: Regulus satrapa (assembly GCA_013396955.1). Classification (NCBI taxonomy): domain Eukaryota; kingdom Metazoa; phylum Chordata; class Aves; order Passeriformes; family Regulidae; genus Regulus; species Regulus satrapa. Next base: position 138,095 of record VWZN01003770.1, on the reverse strand, counting down.
CCCATTCCTAACCTAAAGACAGAATACAGACCTGCAGTAACCTTTGAGAAGGGTTTCAGGACTAAAGCTATAATTTTCATAATTAGCTTTCATATAAAGTATGTTTAAAAATTTTAATGCCTTCATTATGCACATCTGTATCTACACAAATGTGTATTGAGGTATATGCACAAGTTCAAAACCCCCTAGGCATCAAGTGCTCTTGTATACTGCAGAAGATGTACTGAGCTCCCCAGTCCAAATATGTAGATTATTAAAATTGTTGTGTGTTTGAAGTACTGTGAGTATGTTCTTAGAGGGGTTGAGTATCTCCAGGTTCTGTGATTGAGGAGTGCTGATGAAGAGTATGTTCAGGACTTAAGTTTGGCTTTCAGTTACATTTTAAATCTCTTGTAACAGAATAGCTTGAGTTGTTTTCTTATGTTTGCTTTTTTAATTTGATAGTTTTTTCTTTCATTTGTGTTGAAAGTTAGTGCTCTAGATTATAAAAGTTCTGGGAATTTTTATTCTGGCTGCTTCTTGAGGAAGGGTATGATTGTTGTGGTCCTGCAAGTTGAGGGGGGAGGTTAAAAAGAAACATCTGAAAAGTAGCTGTCAGAGCATGTAAGGCCCACTCCTAAAACCTAATGCACAACCTTATATACAGAAGCTACACATGGGCCACTGTCAGAGGGAGATGCAGCAAGCACTTTGTGCAGATTGTTAAGCAGCCACGTCAAAGAGAGCAAGTCAAAAATTTTTGAGTATTTTGGCTGCTTAGACATGGGTCATGTAGCTAGCAGACCTTGTCTTGGTTGTTTAGGCTAGCACAATGTCTGCTGTAGAGCTCTGTGTGCCTAACTCTGGTCTCTGCCCAACCCCATCTGTAGGTATGTGAACACTTCCCGTTCCCCACTGTTGGAAGGGGGAACTTCTAAGCCAGCCTGTGTGCAGTGGGTATCCAACTTACAGACACCTTTGAAAATGTAACCCTTTATGTAATCATACAGTATATCATAAAAAATAGTTCTGCTAAGATTGGTAGGGTTGCATGTGCATGTAATTGTGAATATCTGATCAAATGACCTTTTAACTCAGGGCACTCAGGACGTGCACTAGCTGTTCAGGAAGGCACACCAGTATTGAGGTCATCAGGCCAAAAGCTCAGCACGTTATTTATTTTGTTTAGTTGAAATAGCCATAATCATTTGATGTGACCATTAGAGTTAAGTTGATCTAATCTTACTGTTTTACGCTTGCAGGAATTTTTTATAGTTGCCCTATTAATGAACAAATCTGGTCTGATACTCGCAGGTGTTAACCAAAATGAGCATTACATTTAATTAAATGTTCTCTTTTGTTCACATTCTTTCCTGTAGGGTGACATTGAAGACCTAATGGATTTTTTGCAAGCTTGCAAGAAATATCATCTGAGTAAGAGATTTTCTTACAGAGAATGTCTTATAAGTAAGATACAGTCAAGGGATTCTCATGTCTCTGCTCTTATAAATGCTGCAGCGGCCCAGATATCAACTCTCATTAATAAGACTGAAAGGTAAATAACTCAACTGTTTCTTGGTCAGCCATTTGACTGCATTATCTCACAGACAGCAGACTGTTCAAAAGTCTTTTTCTGTGTTACCTAGCAGGAGAATTGCATAAAAACATTATCTTCTAGTTAATTCTAAGAAATTAGTTTGTAACTGATTGACTTTGTTAGTTAAATCCCAGTAGGTGCTAAGGTGAGGTTTTGTTACCTGTACACTTTTTACAGCACAGAGATGAGTTGCAGTAAACATATGTAGTAGCTATTTGTAATTCTGGTTCAGTGAGAACCAGACACAATGTCTTTATACATCCATTATTTGTGTGAATACTCATCAGTCATGAGAAAAACTCATACCAGAATCTATTGCAACATGTGCTAGTGAAGGCCATTTGTCTACATGCTTTATGCACAAATATCTAGATTTAGCAGTAAAGAACAACTTTGATTCACTTGTGATTGAATGTATTTGAGGAACTGGATGTGCAGTTTCTCTTTTCAAGCTGAAAGTCATGAATATTTTCTAAAGAAAGTAGATTAAGTTTATAAATAATGTAACTGGAGGATTTTGACTAGCAGAGAATACACCTGTTGCAGGGAAGTAAAAAGTAAACCTGGAAATGGACTGGTATAATACATGCATTTAATTTATTTGGGATATCATACCAGAGCCACGCTGCTTGAGTACTCTGTGATAGGATACTCTGAATCAAGGTAGAGAGGTAGAAATGATGACTCAGCAGACACACAGGGATGTAGTTATTTAAAACTGTGAGGAGCACTGAGAGAGATAACATGCTGCTACCCAGGGAACTGTGTTAGTTTGGCATATGGAGAGATTACTGAGGAGCCTGCCAGGGCAGAAAAATATGTCAGTGTACAGGAAAGCAACCTAGCACTGCTGCTGTTGGTCCTGTGCATGCAGCTTAATTTGTATATTTGAGATGTCTGTATTGATGTCAGTCACTGACAAATATGAGATGCGAATTAAGAGAACTAGATGAACATTGATCTTTAAGATGTGTTTTTTCTTCCATAATTTTAACTTAATTTAAAAGTAATTTAATATTAAGAAGCAGGAAGTTCATTAAAAGCTTCCAAAGATAGCATCTGTTGATGTGTCAAAATAATTTATCAGGGTTTTTTGGTATCTTTTCCTTGCTTTTCTTTTGGGTTGTCCTGTGGTCTGCCTCATTGGAATAATTCCCTAAGTTTAGCTTGAATCACCCTGAGTTTAGCCTCAAGATTCATTGGTTGGAGAAACCTTCTTCCAGTAGCCTTGTACTGTTTTGCTGAGGGCTGCTTTGATCTGTGGCTCAAAGACAAAAATGTCCTGGAATAGGAAATATAATTCAGACACATCTTTCACAGGGAGTTCTATTCCATTGGTTCATGCCTGTCTTTGGAATTGTATTATAAGGTCTGAAATGTTTTCACAGATGATGTGGTTATGTGAAAAGCCTTTGTGAGAACCTCAATGTCTGACCATTGCAAGGAACAACTGGAACTTCTTGAGCTGGAAAAAATTGGTTTCACCCATTATTCAGTACCTATTATTGCATTTAACAACAAAACAAATCAACTATAAAACAGAAAGAAAAGGCATAGTGTTAGTTAATCGAAGACCTCATGGATCTAATTCCCAAAAATGTATTAAATGTATTAAAAAACCTTTCAACACCCCCCTCCCCCCAAAATTCCAAAAGCAGCAAGCATTATTACAGAGATGAAAAATTAATTTTTCTAGCGCTCCCCTATTAAACTTTGAGAGTATGCATTGGTTGGTTGTCTGTGGACAAAGGACACATGTCAGTAGTTAGAGATATCATTTGTAGAGAAGCAATCCCATTTGGCTTTCTGGGCATAGAACTAGTTATTTTCCTGTAACTTCCCACACCTGCTGCCGCAGTAATTCCTCTCAGACAAATGTTGGCCAAACTCTTATAATTCATTCTTTAGGTGGTGCGGTTATGAAAATCCAGAATGTAGTATCTCAGTTTATTTGCTAGTGTTTTATTTTCTACAGACAAGCTGAAATAGCCTGGTATAACTCATGAGAAATTCATGATTACATAGTATAGGCTTGTATTTCAGTTTCTGATTAGAAAGTGATTTGGGAATGTTTACAAGTTGGAGCATTCAAATTTGAGCAGCAAGAGAAGCTTGGTCTGAATGATACTTTAAATTTGTAACCATAGCATCCTCTTGTTTTTTATTTCATCATTGAATCTTCCTGTCTAAATATAGATACAGCTCTGTCTTAATCTATTTTGTCCAGCTTTATAATAGAGTGCCTTAAACTTAGTGTTATAAATGGAATTCTAAAATACAAAACTTAAATGGAGAAGAGAGAAAGTATATATAGATATACCCCAGATAGATGCAGTGATAAACCAGCAAATAGATATTGAGGGGAGAAGTCTTTTAAAAATGAAGCTTTAGTAGCATGTTTAAAATTTATCGAATATCAAGACAATTTCAAATTAACATGAAAAGTATTCTGTGTGGCTAGAAATGGATGTTGTAAAAAGAAAAATAAACTCAAGCCATTTCTAGGCAGGGCTGTGAACATTTTAAATTAAATAGAGTAGACAAAGTTTTCAAGCTGTATTTAAATAAAATGTCCCATTTGTCTGGACTAGTTTTTGAGTACTCAGTGTCCTTTGAAAATCAAACCTGGACTGCAGTGCCAAAAATGATAGAAAGAGAATTTAAAATATAATCTGTAATCATGGATTTGAGGGATGGCTTTATAGGCTCTTTATGTTTTTTCTTAAAGAATAGTGGGAAATACTTGAGGCAGTTTATGTTGGATTGTTCTTGCTATCAACAGAGGTGCATGGTTCTTGATGTTTTTAAACTATAACATCTGTAAAACTTTGTGCTGTTGTTTTTGCCAGCATCTTCCTGTTCACAAGAAATTTCTTTCTTATTCAGTGTCTTAAAAATTGAATTCAATTCTTGTGACTCACTAGGTACAAACAGTTGCAAGCTCCTTTATAAATTTCTCCCAAAACTTAATTCATTTAAGACTTCAAGAATTTCCTGTGTATTGTGTTTTTAAAGTGGTCAAATGTTGAAGCAAGCACCTTATGCTGGTCTCATTCTTCTTAATAATCACCATTTATATGGACCTCGTCTGAAGAAGGCAGTTTTCCACAGTGTCTTGGCTGGACATTTCTGAAGTCAGCAGTAATCATCAGTATGAAGTTTTCTAATCATCTCTTGAAACCGTTTCTGCTTGTAGCACTCTGCTATGTAGGGAGGGCATTTGTTGCCCTCACTTACATACATGAATTGTGATCTGGACAACAAGCAAGATGCCAATTCAGCAGGTGAAGTCCTGATATAGATGGAGTAGCATGGGCAGAGTCAGACAAGTTCTCTCTGTGTAGTTTCTGTATAGATTTAATTCAGTCTCCATGTACATTCCTATACAGCCTGTACAGCTTTTCTGCTTTGTATCTATCTCCCTTTTTCTTTAGTGATGCTCCTGTTCCTTCTCTAGCTTTCATGAAACAATTTCTCTTTGCTGGGGTCCAGCATCCCTTAGTTGGTTCTCTGTAACATCAAATACAAGGTCCTACTTTTTACTTTAGTGCTCTCACTCTGTATTTGCTCCTTAATTTGTTGGCTTCTGTTCAATACAGAGAAGCCAAGGTCCCTCTCTGATTGACCTGATACTGCTGCTGTTGGCTACACACTTCACCTCTAGCTCCCTTGGTGCTCACTGCCTTTGGGAGGATCTCCCTTTAAACATCCTTGGCATTATCACAATATTCTCCTTCATTAAAATTCTCTTTGTTCAAAGACGTGTGCCTGCGTGTTTCTTCAGTGATTAAATGTCTGGTATGCTGAGAGCAGGCAGTTTATCATACAGTCTATACTGTCTCATTACCTTTCTCCTCTCCGTTTGTTTTGCATTTCTGTTTGGAGTCCTTTGAGACTAGGGCATCTTTTATTCCTAATACTGTAATTGTTTTTATATTGTATTTAAATGAAAGCAGAAATGAAGGTGTCTTGCCAGGATTGAGCCTTTTAGGAATTACCATAACACCAATTAATATAAGTTGGCACATAAACTGACATCAGCTCTGTGCTGGGATACTGTATGACACTTTTAGCTATGGGCATACTGGATCTCTAAATAAACCAACTGAAATACTGTAGACCCTTTTTTTTTTTTATCCTAAAGATAGGTAGCTATATATCATCTTCCTGTCATTCTGTATTGCCTGACTTTTCTTAAACTATCATTTGCTGTGTGGTTCCAGCACATCTATTTTATTTTTTTTTTAAACTCTTTTCACTGCTCTGGACAGGGATTTTAATTGTCTGCAGCAAGCCTGGATTTATTTCCTCAGGACAAGAAAGGATGAAGGTGTTAAAAAGAATATCTTGGTTATTATATTTCCTCACTTCCTCATTATAATTAATTACCTTTATTCACATATCTTTTGCCTTGGGTTCAATCAGAAAGAGGGGCAGGACTCAGAGTTACCAAATATGGGCTAAAAACTTGGTGCTGTTCGGAAGGCTTTTGACAGAACACTGAATTTTAACATTGATTAGTTTCAAGGCAGAAATTACTGGCCAAGAAGGATGCTTGGTGGCTTACTCTTAAAATACTGAAAAATATTTTAATCCTCTTTGCAGATTAAGGAAATGCAATAGATAGACTTGGAAAAAGCTTTGCAATAGGAGGATCTCTTTTATTGATGTAACTGTGATAAAGCACATGTGAGTTTCTATGCAGCACATACATTCTGTAGAGGTGATTTTCATGGCTTGCTCCGAGAGTTGTGGATGCTTGAGCAGAAGATGGGGAGGTGTGAGTTATGGGACCTGGCCACCCTGGTTACAGTGCACCAGGGGCAAACAAGCTAATTTGGCAATCTTCTGCTTTATTTTAGCTCTTATTTTGATGATTTGGGGTGGAATTAAAGTGTCAGTAGCAGTAAATCTTAATAAACCAAAATGAGACTCTCCTTTTTGGAGAAGGGCTTGCTTTCCACATTTAGATGCTATTTTAATTTAGGGATTGGGCCAGGTATCAAACTGGAATGAAACCTTGAAAGCCCTGAATTCATCTGAGTCCCACCTCTGTAATATTCATGGCTTTGAAAAAATGAGGACTGGATAGGTAAATAGGCATCCAGGTTCAGGTCAGGAATTGGTGCTTTCAGTTCAAAGTAGCATGTTGACCTTTTCAACACCACATTTTGTTAAGTCCACTGTGCTTAACAGAAACTATAATTTGCAAATGTCCAGCAGCCTGGTTTGAATTAAAATGTTCTTTTCTGTTGAATAAGAAAGATGTGGGGAGCTTGTAGTGTAAATTTAATAACAGGTAAGTTATGAAATTCAATTTGAGTTTGGGGAGAGGGAGACTTTTTTAACTGTTGCAGGCACTGTTGAGATCTTCTCTTTGTAGCAACTGGAGGTAGATCATAGTCTTGAACTTCCACTTGAAAGCACTGTGGGCTTATGACTTGAAATTTGCTTTTTCAAATAATTGGATTTTTCTATTATTTTGAATTTTTTTATATTTCTTCTGATGTAAATTAATTATGAATATCAATATTTTGTTGATATGATTATTTATTAAATTATTTTTTACTTGATTACATATTTTAAAGAGAAATGTGTTTCTGATGAGGAGAACTTATAAAAGACATACAAAATGGCATTCCAGGGGCATTAAATGAAAATATTAAATATGCATAATATGTAAGTTTTAAAATGTCTCATTTAAATATCACTTATATTACAAGCTGATATGTAATTGGTTTTGCATTTGCTTGTCCTTCCCATCTGTTCTTCCTGTCCATCCTTCTTGCCCATCCATCTTTCTTGTTTCTTTTTAATACACCTTCACAAACTGTCTCAATTCTCTGCTCATCTCTGAGATTGTCCTTCGATTATCCTCTTCCTTGTTTGATTCTCCCAGGTGTCACTGCTAAAGAAACAAAGATCATTCTTTGTCTCTATTTTACTGAGTTTTTTTATGGTGCTAATTGCCTGAGATATCCTTTGGCTCTTAAGAATTTGGGATAACAGCCTTCAAACACTGTTATTACAGAGCAGGTCATCTACCTGAAAGTCATTTGGGAATCCTGCTGGACCGAGCTGAGACTGAAATTAATTTTGTTAAACAGAAATTTAATAATGATTTAAAACAAGAAAAGCAGAAGCTTTGCCAGAAACTCATTACCAAGCGAAGGCGGGAAATGCTGCAAAAGGTAATTATTTTCAGTGTATTTCTTTTTATAGGGCTTATCATGAATTAGAAATTGAATTAATTGAAAAATAAAATGTAGTTCTTAAACGGGTCAACACTGCTAGCAGCCTGGTTTAAAATAAGTGTGAGTTGGTTTTAGCTGTGTACCACCATGTTCTGTATTAGTCATGCAGTAACTCATAGCTGTTCTTTTAGAAAAGCCTGCAAGAAGGTAATGTAAGTTCAGCTTAGCTGGAGAAACTTCTGAAGCTCCTCTGCTTAGTGTAGTGTCCAAGGGGGTGATGACAAGCTTCTGTAACATGGAGAGAGGCAAACACCAGCTCAGGTTCAGGAACTGGTGAGGGAGATGGCTGCAATAACAGTCACCGTTTCCTCTGGGTTTCCCGGCCGTGTGTGACCTGAGTGAATTCAATAGCACAGTTAAAATTCTGCTGCAAAGCAAAACTATTGAAAAGGTGCTTTACATATGGCTGCTTGTGGTAGAACTCACATCGCCTCAGCCATCTAAAAATTGAAGGTCACTCCAAAAAGTACAGTCATCTCCTAATGTAAGGTGACTTGCAGGTGATCTGACAGGGAGTTTTTGTCCAAAGCTATATTACCTTTCTCTGCCTGAAAGATGTAGAAGACGCTCTCTTGGATTAAGTGGTAGTTCTTAAGATGAGCTAAGTTAGGTGAGGTTGATCACCTTTTGCAGGATGTGTTTCACTGCTTTGTGCTTGTTAATAGATACCAGTGTGAGCATAGACAGCTGGCCTGGTGATGGTGACATTTTTTGCTGTAGTTATTCTCAGTGTAGGTAGCTTTGGTATAGCTTTGCAGTGAAACTGCATGCTGAAGAAATTTTTTTTAAAAACCCACTGAACTTTTTTTTTTTTTGGTCATTTTAAAAGTTCTTTTCCTTCTTTGTTATTTGATCCAGATTCACTTCTGGAATACTGCCAGGTCACTGAAGTTCACTAGCTGAGATTATGTCAAACCACATGATGATGCATTTGTTTAGATGTTAGCTCTTTTATCTAGCAACAGTCTATCTTATCACAGTCCTTGTATCTAACAGTCAGAGTTATCACAGACCTTCTAGGTGCTCACAAAGCTAATCTGCTGAGGGCTAGGTAAGCCTCTGGACACTGAAAAGCAGTCTGGAGAACATGGAAAAGCAAAAGCAGGAAATTTTACGTTGCTATTAGATTCATACTTGAGGAGCTAGAATTCGAGATGTTCTTTTTTCTTAACTTTGTTCCTCCTTTTGGTAAATGAATCAGCAGAAAGAGCATCAGAAGGAGCAGCTGTCACTTGAGGACCCCTTCAAAACCACTAATGAGATCTCTCACTACCTGAGACACTGGAAAAATCTTCTGAGTGATCACACCATTGAACTTGAAGAACTTACTGAAAAGCTTGACAATGAGGCCAGTGAAGAGCTGAAGGAGCTTCTATTTAGCCTAGCAGAAAAAGCCATTGAAGAGCTTAAACGTGTTCAGTGTGGAGTGTTTGTGCAAGAACTGGTCAAGCTCAACGTGCCAAAGTTGTTCCTGCTAGAAGCTGTGGAGGAGCACAAAAAAGAAATGGTGGTTAAGCACGCACAGCTTGAAAGGGAAGAACATGACAAGGGCATGGCTGCTGAAGAGCTGCTTCAGCTCACCAGGCAGAAGCTAAGCCAAGAGCTGGAAACAGGCATCTCAGAACAAAAAAAAATAAGGAGCTGGGAACAGTCAATATTCATGCAAGTATCTCTGTGCACTCTTTTCTTAGTTACTATGGCAAATAGAAGAGAAATGGGAGTTTTCACACCTGTCCAGTTTTAATTCCTAATGATCAGTTCTCTGTTGGGCACTTAGGAATTGATTTCTTTTTTCCAAGTGCTCAGCTCATGCAGTACCAGTGGGTGAGCGCTGCAGTAGAAATTTGAGGAAGTAGCAGTCTTGAAGCTAAGAAAGTGGAATAAAGGTTTTATACTTACATTCATTCCATGGGAGGTATCACTTACATGTTTTTCATTGTTATTCTCAGTCTGTTCTTTGAGGTCCTGCACTTTGGAAATGCCAGTTAATATGTCAAAACCTAATTGGCCCCAAGTCCAAGTTCAGTATATTCCTTTTAGCCACAATTCAGGCCTTACTCATCAGGTCTGTTTTAAGCTTTGGCACAGTATTTCCACATAGTCCCTAAGTGCACAGTGTCCAGCTCGTGGCTCCCCGTGTCAGACTGGGCTGCTTGGCCTGCAGACAGAGTGTCCCTGGCACCGAGCCCTGAGCCAGACAGGCATCATGGCACGGGCAGTGCTGCAGAGTTCTGGCCTCTGCAAATGTTATGGCCATTGCTGCCTGCTACAGTGTGACCCTGGGGAGGTGGTGGCTGTCCCACAGTTGGGAGACCTTGCACAGGGAGAGCCCATGGCTTTGGCCAAGAGTGGTTGTGCCTCTCAGAGTGGGCAGCAAGGTCCCCAAGAGATCAGGGAATGTTCCCGAGCATTTCTTCTTAGCTTTCAAGTACATTTATGTCTGGCTGTTAGATTGCCTGAATATGTGCAGTACTACATTTCCTATGCAATGTCTGTTTAATAGGAGACATTGTTAGGGACATGGGAACATGTAAAAATAAAATTGCAGCTTTAGGGGACGCAACTGGAGCAGGCAAACCTATAATAAGCTGTGTGGCTCTGAAGAAAATGTACCAGGCATAAGAGATTGAGAAGGCAGGGAGGAAAAAAAGGAGGAAAAAATGACACTGGTAAAAGTTTCTCCTTCATGTCTCTCCTTTAATGCAAAGTAGATTTGTGTGGGCAGTTTTATCAAGACAGAATCTTTATGAGTTTCTCTTCCACATGTTGTAAAACCATATAACAGAAATTGAAAAAGAAACTTTACTCATTGCATTTACTTTGCTAAAGAAAATAATTCCATTTTTCCCATTGTTTTGGTTCTAATTGCAAGGGCTTTTTATTTTATTCAGCATTTTAAATAATTTTCTGTGTGAGTCCTTTATATATATTTTCTAGCTTGTTTTAACTATCTGTTGCTTACATTGCTGAGAGCAGATCTGCAGGAATATGGAGGTAGATTGTAAGACTTAGCAGGACCTTCCTGTTTCTAACTTAGAATTCCATAATAATTGTGTTCCAGCCCGCAGTGTACCTGCTGTATTTGCTAGATGCTATGTTTATTTGAATCAGCAGTAAGCTGTTTGGGATTTTTTCAGTAAAATGCAAGAAAATATATACAAAAAATACGAGCAACAACTGTCCTATCAATAGCCCCTTAAAATCTGTCACTGTCTTTTTTCTGTAACCTTCAGACAGTAACATTGTCTGTCAGTTATGGTATTTTGATGACAGATGCCAGCTCTCATGTTTATGTTCTCATCTGCTATCTAGTTTTCACAAAGCATTATTTTGAATGATGGGTTTTCATTTTTGTTGCTTATCAAAGAGACCATGGGTTAGTCCAAAATATTTATAAAGATTGTTAATGCTTGCAATCCTTTTTAAATATAGACATGGTAAAACTTTATATGCTGTATTCTCTTTCATATCTGTCTTTATACATGGATTTGTAGCATGGATTTTCTTCCATGAATCTAAGACAAGATGACAAATGGTAAAGTATACTATAAATCATTTGGAGTAGTCTTGTCTTATAGTAAGCAACTTTTTGAAGGGGAAAACCTCATGCGCTAAAAGTGTATTAACTGCTGAATCAGCAGAAAGAAAAAAGGATTTCTAAACTTAAATACTTCAGTGAAATGATGAGGTAGTACAGGCCTGGTATACATTAAATAAAAGTATCAGTACTAATGAAAGATGCAGTATAATACATTTTTCAGTGAAAAGCACTCTTTAAAAAACATGCTGTTCATATTTTAAATGCAAACTTTTTTTTGGAATAAAGGAAATTTTTGAACAAAATTATGGGGTTTTTTGTGTAATTTTCTTAAGGAAATAAGATAAACAAGGTAAGAAGATGAATGTAGTCTATGGTTAATCAGAACTGAGCATGCTTTAAGTCAACTTCAGCTTAACCTGGTGATCAGTTCCTTAGAGATCTGTGTTGAGAACCTCATTTCTACAAAATGGGAAGTTTGAGTAATTCAAATTACTCTTAAAATATATCGCGTTTTTCAGACTGCAGAGACCCTTCTTACAAAAAGCAGCTGGAACCCTTGTGACCTGTTGATAGAAGAGATGATATATGCGTTTATAATAGAGATATTATTTTTTCCTTCTCAGAAGCTGTGACTGCTAAGTGCTGGGAAACAGCACAGGCAGGCTTTGTGGGAAGCTTTTATCATGATTTCAGCTGAAGTTCAGGGATTGTATTGTCTGAAGAGGTGGAGGGATTCTATGCATAGGAAATGTGCTAAAAATATTCATTTATTTCTTAAATATTCAAAAGCTGTTTTCCTTTGAAAATGAAGTTTTACAGTCTAGGAAGCTCTGTATGTACCTGCAAGGGTATTATGTACATGCTGAGCAGTTCATTGCTGTGCATGGAATCACTAACTGTTATATGAAAAGGACCAAAAAAGGATGTTCACTGCTGAATGAAGTGTTTGTGTGCATGTCTCTTACATTTTATGCAATATTACCTAAATCACTGAACAGCACATGGCTCTTGTTTTTTTGTTTTGTTTTTTTTTTTCCTTAACAGGCAACTTCTAAGTTTACCCCTCTCACTCTCGGAAGAGGAGTTGCTTAGACTGAGACAAGAGTTGCACTGCTGCTTCTCTCAGGTGGACAGCAGCTTGGCTTGGCCCAAGATAAGAGCAAGAACCTTGCTTCAGGCTTTTGAAGTGGAGCAGAGGGACACCGAGGTGCTGAAAGTGGAGCAGAATTTAGCAATGACCACCAAGCAGGTGGGAATAGTGTGGGATCAGCGTGGGGATGTGGAAGGGCTTCCTGGGGGTACCTGTGGTTGCTGGGGTTGGCTGCAGATCTGGGTCTGCAGCTTCTTCATGGGTGCAACAGCAATGTACACTTCTGTCTGTATGGACCAGTGCACTTAAAGATAATTGTTTGGGCAGCAGTGGGATCAATTATTCACATACACCTATGTATTTCTGTTGCTTTTGTGAAAGTTGTGGGAGTTTGTGAAAAATAAACTTCTACATTGTTTTGTCTGTTTAGGAAAGTAAAGTTCCTGAGTGAGATGGCCTTTCTTGGCAAGAAATTGGTGTCATGATTTCTGTTTCTTGTTTCCCAAAAGGTATAAGTGTATGTAGACAGTTTGGGGTTATTTCCCCACATCTAAATATATGAAAGATGAGGCATACTCAAAGTTAGAGAAATATTTCCAACAAGGATCTGTCTATCAAATCTAGCAATTTTTAAAGAACCCTATGAGGGCTGTTTAATTCCTTCAAGTAAAGTGGAAAAGCTGTGGAATCAAATAAATGGTTTTCAATTCTTACAAAGTATGGGCGCAAAAAATGTTTCCTGTATTAGTTGTGTCTGATACCATCTTAAAAAGGAGGACTTGCCCTTGCTTTGTTTTGGTTCGGGTATGTTTTCTAAACATGTGAACTACATTGGATTAATAGTGCTAGGAATTAGCCTAGTTCAAAGCCTCAATAGTTTGTAAAGTATTAAAGGAGGGAAATGACTTTGCAAAACCTTACAGTTGAACAGATGTTACCATTTCCCCAAGAGTACATATACTTAGTTGGTATTCTTGTAAAGATTTAAAAAGGTCAAGAATAATTTGATTACATGGAACGGTGCTTCTTAATGTTATCATGGTTCATTTGTGATTCATAGACTGTGTGTTGAAAACAATGTAGACCTTAAATTAATATTCTTTGTTCATTTTAACTGTGCTGAGGAGACAATGTATCAGTTAAAATCTTCTCTTATTATCACTGCTAAAGTTTGTTTAAAATCGAATTTATATGCTATGAGTTTTCATGGAAAGGATGAATATATAAGTCTACTTGAAATATTTTTTTTTAAATTTATCTTTTTCTGAATGTCCAAAATGAATTCTCTGAATGAATAGACAGCACTTTCATTTCAGAAGTACTTTCTCAGTGAAATTCATATTTGCTAAGTGTTTAATTATTTGGTGGATGTGCCAGTAATAGCAAGTAATAATCTTAATGTTAGTATGCTCATATACCTCTTACAAATAAACCTTTTTTCTCATCTTGTTACAGCAGCATTCTAAAGTGGGAAAAACAGGATCCAGGAATAGAAATAAGTTAGATGTCTTGAAGAAATCTTTACAGGACAAAATTTCAATTTATGAAGACTCAGTGAAAGGTGAAAATTTTAATAGGGTAAGTACAATCTTTTTTGGACTGAGGGCAAAACCTAGATCTTTAGTAATTAAAGATTGACAGTGTTCTATAAATGTGAATAAGAACCGGAGAAAATATATGTAAGATATAGTGGCATGATGCATCTCCCTACTATTGCTTGCATTGATCAAGGTGTTGCATTTCACACTTACTAGTTTATGCTTTGTTTTAATTTTTGCATCTTAGTTACAGAGCTGGTTTCATGAAACCTACTGAGAAGTATCTTTTCCCCTTTTTTGTGTGTGAAGGGGGTTTAGAGTGACAAGCTCAGATGGAAGCATCTAAAGAAGGTAGTTCTTTAGATAGTGTCCCAGAGACAAACAGTGCCAGTGCAGTGTCCTTGGCGGTCAGTGTCAGTGGTACAGCATGGGAAGCTCATCAGTCACACTGTGTGGGATCACGTGCCTGCACATGCTGCACTTGCCTTTTGCCCTTGAATATTCCTGCAGATGTTCCATCAAATGTGTGGCAGCAACACAGTTATTTAGTTAAATCACTTTGATTTTATGCTGTTTGATGTTGATCCTATCCGGTTTTAATCTTATTTGAAATCCATTTCCAATAGACATTTGATTTACAGTTTGACTTCGTTGTATATAAGAAGATTTTTTGTTGTTTGCTCAAAGAATAGTAGGTTGAATGTCATCAGTCAGTATTAACTTACACTTGCCAATTTGAAACTACATACAGTCTTCCCATAAGTTTTTTCTAAGCAAAAGGGCATATTTTACCTTTTCACTAACCCATAGGTAATCATAGATTTATTTGTGTTTCTAGCTTTTAATTTTATTATAATAAAAATTATATAAACCCTCTGTTTTGGGTTAGCATTTAATGTTAAAGTTTTGACTACCCTAAAAGAAAGCCTGATCTCTTTACAGTATTTGATGATAGTGTAATTTTTTTATTATTACAGTAAAATCTTGGAATTGAATGTCAAAAGCAATTCTTGAAATAGTGTATTACATTATAAGATAACAGCATTGATTTCTTTGCTGTTACAATCCTGCTTGTTAATTTCAGAGTACTAAAAATTTTGCATGTAAGAATTTACGTTAATCTTTTGTGTTTTGGTTTCTTTGTTTGTTGGGTTTTTTTTAGATTAAGAATGAGTTGCAGCTTGAAAAAGAGTGTCACCTGCACAGTCTGGAAAATAAACTTGGAGAGTATATTGCTTCTTTAGTCTTTCAAAAGACTCTTAAAAAATCCAAACTGCTGGAGCTGTATACTGCTATCATAAATGTGCAAGCTTTGCTCTTTGAACAACTGAACACATCGAAAACCATGTCAAAACTGGAATGTATTCAGATTTTAGAAGCACATAATCCTGTGAGTAATGCAGTTGTTAAAAGAAAAAAAATCCTGTTAGGAAATAGCAACTATTAGAGTACCTTTGATTTAGCTGCTGGTTTGCAGCTTCTGGTGGCCCAGACTTTATTTTCTGTGAGTATGTGCACTTTAATGCCTTCAGTAAAGGACATGAAGAGAAGGAGAGCCAAGGAAGATTGTATGATATTATTTTTTGTTTTTATTATAGTTGTATGCAGTCAGGAAGGGTAGTATTTTGATGGCAGTTTTATTTTATTGATTGAAAGAAGGACAGTTGAGAAGTGACTTGTACTCGTGACTGGAGGAGTAAATTGTTGCATCTGTCTTACAGCATTGCTGTAACAATAACAGCTCATGTTATAGTGCTGTCCACATGCAAAATCCATAACCACATGATATGTTTCACTTGTCAAGTTTTTAGAGATTATCTATACAGCCTTCTACCTATTTCACTCTAGGCACACTCATGCAGTTTAAGTAGTAGAAAATCTGGAAAAACCTCTTCCCTTCACCATATTTATTGCGTAGTTGATATGTGCCAATTTTCTAATCCTTTTTTTGTACTTCACTGTTCCGTTTTCACAAGGACTTTTTTTTCCTGCATCTGCTATTTGAAACCATCCAAGTGAGGCTTGGGGAGAGCACTAGAGTAGAACAAACAAAATGGGTTTTTGAGAAAAACCTCTTTGCTAGAGGGCATCATTAGACAGCTACTGCTGTGAAAATTCCTTGTTAAATTTTAATGTGGTCATCTTTACAGGGTTTCTCATAGTCTGGCAGTTGGAATGCTAATATGCCTCTGGTTTTGCTTGAATTTGGGTTAGATCTGTAGGAAATAGTGAAAGTTGTACGTAGGAAGAGTATTTTTGTCTTTATGCCCTGAGTGTGAGGGGGCTTTTCAGAGAAGCTGCTTTTACCTTCTCTGTCCTTGAACAGGTAAAGAAAAAGGATTGAAGAAGCAGCAGAAGTGAGACCTAGAATAGCTAACACTGGGTTAAATACTGCTGATGAGGTAGAGGAATAGATTAAAAATCAGCATCTTCTCCAGTATACAGTTAGGAAGTGGGGCTTCAAGATAGTAAGCAATGTAAAGGTTAAGGTGAGACAACAGTAGCATTGGAAATGGGACAGTGAAGCTTTCCTTATTGTGTCTAGTTTGACTTTTTGACCAAAGTGAGATCTTTAGCATGGGGGATCCAGTCCCCTGAAGACTTTGGATTTTAACATTTTGATTTTCAAAGCATTTTATTTTAACCCTAACTTTATCAGACTAATGATGAATTACTGCCTTTTAACTTAAATCCCTGTGATATTACCTGATAATTTGGTATAACTAAAACTAGTTAGTCTGAGTTTCTCAGGCTGTCTCAGTGGGTTTATGCAGCTTACAAATGAATTTGAATGGTGGTGTTCCTTAGTTTTGATCTCAGCCATGCTGGTGGTGTACTTGCTGGATGTCCTCTACTGTGGAAGTTTTCAGAGAGCATTGACTTTTAACACAGTGAAAATTGAGTCATAGCTTTCCTCATTGTTCTGATATTCATAACGTGCCAGTCATGTTGACTGAGGCTGTGCAATGAATTGAAAAGTGTAATGCCTGCAAGTGGCTGGGTAGAATAAGAAATGAATAAAGTAATATCAGAAAATCTGATACCATCATCTTTTTTTCTTCACTCCAAATGAAATTTGTTCTTTTGAGTTATAATTTAACTTCTTATCATCATGCATTTTCAACCTCTAGGAGATTGAAGAACTTGACAGGAAACGGGAGTACGAGGTGTTGCATAAGGAGTCAGCGCAGCAGCATCTAATGAGTAGGCAGAGGTGGATTCTGGATGGCTTGGGACTCTCAAATGAAGCTGTGGACACGAATACAGAAAGACATGTGACAGTTCTGTTAAGCCAGGCCATGAATAAATGTAGACAATTTATAAACGTGTGCCAGCAAAGGTAAGTTCTTCTGTCTCAGGTTTTTCTAAGTTACTGCAGTTCTTATGTGCCATAAGATATTCTGGAGAAACAGCAGGAGAAATGTTCTTCGGTGTTGGAGAGGACTGTGTATCTGTGTTTGAACTCTGCCTTCTTGTGCTGTGGCCCACAGTATAACTGAGGAGTTGGGAATACTGGAATAAGAAACATGAAATAGTAATAACTTAGTAGCATATAAATTGTGCTGTGTGTTGTGTGGCAGTCACTATTTTTTTGACAGGGTAGTGGAAAGATAATGATACTGCTCAGCATTAAAGAGGAAAAGAATTTTATTCCTTTTACTTTGTGTCCCAATAAGATAGGGAGGGACTTCAGAGCAATATGATCTGCTGGGGTCAGAGGAAATAGCTGAGACAATTTAAATTAAATTTCCATCTCCACTGTTGTACTGTAGACTGAATTCCCTAGCACACAATTATTTTTGATGAGATATATAAACTCCTCTGCAATTTCAATTTCCCCTGGCCAGTTTTTAAGTAAAGATATCAGTGGCAAATAAAATGCCTCTTGGAAGGTATATAGAAAAATCTGTCTTGTCATAATGGCTGACTAGCAAAAATGGGTGATAATTTGCAAAATTGCAGCTTATTGTATTACTTCTATTAGGGTTACAGGAGGTAGAAATTGCATTTCCATGTGTATTGCACAGTATTAAAAGCCTAGCACATTTCAGGCTTCATGTAACATCCTCAAAATGTGCTTTCCATTAGAAAGAGTGTTTTCTGTAAAGCCACTGATGCATTAAAAATGGCTGTGATAGTGGTAAGTCTGTTTTAATTCTGAAAAGGCTGGAGCTCTACTCAGTTTAGATGAACAGCTCTCCTGTTGCAGAAGTAAAGAGTTAGTAGAAGATCAGATAAATCTCTGCACAAGTATTCACAAGCCAGTAATCTCTCTGGGATGCCTTCAAGGAAACCGCAAGTAGGCTTTACTTGAAAACTTACTGTACAAAAGTTTTGTACTTTTGCACATTACAGGATTTGTAAATTATGTCATCATGTTTTGGTCTACAAAAGAAAAATCACTGGCAGTGAGGAAGTTAACTGTTCAATATCATATTTCACCTACAAAAAGATGCACAACTTGCCTTAAAGTGTGGTGATGAAATTTAGAGAGGAGGGAAGAGGATGGGGACAAGCTGAATCATGTTGCTTTGGAGTGATTCCAGATTTGAATTGTGTGCAAGAGCATAGCCTTAGATTCTGCTCTCATATTTGTTTGGGGGTTCAGGGAAGAAGGGAAGAGAATTTGGCATATTTTAGAAGTTAGGCTGCTCACAGCAGATTTGCTGACAGACAGATACGCTTCCCGAATGGGTGACCTTCAGATTTTGTTTCCTATAATACAGTCATTGCACATGGGAAGATTTCATTGTTAATTCTGTCTTTCACTTCAGCTTGAGAGATGAGCAATGGAATTGCGTGGTGCTTGAAGATCTCCTGGAAAATATAGAAACTAATGCATTTTTGGCAATTTATAGTCAGGTAAGCATGAAATTGAACAAAGCTTCCAAGTTTAAATTACAGCTGTATCTGGATATCAGCTTTTCTTCTTTTTTGGGAAGCATTAGATGTATTTAGAGTTACTCTCTGCTAGTAGTTGCTACCAGTTTGCAGCCTATACTGTCAGTCACTTCAGTTAATTCTGACCTACTTTCAGCCTTTTGAATTTTACTGAGTTGTACTTCTGTTTGTTCATTTACAAGTCCTTTCAGGGTTTTTGTGTTTGTATTTTTTCATAAGAAGTGTAGCTCAGAGGTACCCTGCAATGTATTGAAATTTCATAAAACCTATACGTATTAACCCTTCAAATATATAAAGAAACATTTGTTTTCAGCAAATACAATAGTATAAAAACCTCCCAACTATAATTCCAAACCTGACTACTCTTAATTCAACTGTAAAGAATATATAATTAAAAAAATATTAACTTACTCATTTTTTAAGGTTCATGATGTAACGCAGTCCTACTTTTAGATCCGCTGGAAATTGATTTTTAAATCCTGTTTTCCCCTGTTTTCTTGCAATTTATAGAGCTCATTACTTTGACAAATGTTAGGAAACTGTAGCTGTCTTATGCTTTCTTTTCTTTAAAGACAATTTTACCCTTTAGTCTAGTTTTCAGAGCTGTAGATGGCACCGTCTCTGGAAAAAAAAAAAGTAGTTAAGTTTTACTTTCCTGAATTTCATGTTTCAGTTTACATCCTTATCAAGGGAGATCTAGGTCAGTAAGAGATTTGCTTGAATGATGGTGAGTTCAGGATCATAAGCCTCTGGCTGAGATGTTATTTTTGAATAAACTCATAGCTGTAGCCCCAGGTACACTAACTGCATTTTAAACCCAACAGATGATGCAGGCAGACTGCCATGTGGAAACAGCACAGGGAGCTTGAAACACAGCATGGCTGGAGTTCATTGATTCTTGCATCAATTTTTTAAATACACAATGCTCAGTCCAAATTCTTTAAAAAGATTCTGCTCTTTGTAATCTACCATTCATTCCTGGTTTTATTGGTTGGTATTCTGGGGATACATATGAGGCTGTTGGTGGCACAAGTAGCACTTGTATCCATTTGTTATTATAAAAAAGCGAATTCCTGACCTTTGTGATATTTTACCAGTTATATACCTAAAGAATCAAACTCATCCTGTGCTGGAGGCCTTTTGATCTGACCATTCCTGTGTTTGCACACACATTCACGTCTTTCCACTTCTGCAAGCTGGTCTGGGTAGCTGTGAGCATCTGAAAATGGTGCTCAGTGGTGCAGGTTCACACACCAGCACTCCCTTTGCTGTATGTGTGCCAGGTGCATCTGCCTGATAGGCACCTGTGCCACTTCTGGGATTGTTGACAGCTTTATGGCACCCTACAGAATCGTTTAATTGTTGGTTCTGCTGAGCTAGAAAAGTATTAGGATTTGCCTCTCAGTCCAGGTCATACTTCGTGCAGAAAGGTAAGGGTCAGGGAGAAGAATATTTTAAAGAGGAAACTGCTACTAAAGGCATGATGTGTATCCATAATAAATGACTGGTTTAAAGGTCCTGAGAACATTTAGCCAAAAAGAGCAGAATTGGTGTCAGAGATGTGTCATGTTTCTTCTCACTTAGTGTTGCATTTTCTAAGTTCCTAGAAGAACGTTTTTAAAGACCAGAAGTACAGCACAGTACTATAGAAATTAGACCTAGGTGTCTGTATTAAGATTTAAGCTCCTATTTGCATTCCTCTCCAAAGAAGAATCAAATAATTTCTTTCACTAAGTAGCCTGAGCAAATATCTCTTTGGTGTTCAAGTTTTGGTCCCTGGTCAGGCTGAAAATATTTTAAGAACTGAACCAATTTACTAATCTCTCATTAGTTTTAGGATTTTGTCTTGATAATTCTGTGTGATCTCAGTGGTTTCAATGGAAAATCTATAACAACACTGAAGAAGCCATAAAACTTTGGAAAGTGGCTAGTTTTCTTATATTTTGGAGAGAGTTCTCTGCTTGAGGGACAATTATGGGAAAAAGGCGGTTGATTGATTTCTTTATTTTGTATGGCTGTCTAAATTTGGTTTAAGACTGCCTTGCTGGGGATGCTTTGGGTCTTTCAAAGAAGAAGACTCAGTTAATCCAGGGATCTCCTAGGTGAATTCACTCTGAAAAGTTGCCATGCAGAAAAAGAGGCAAACATTTGCTGTGATTTTTTGAAACCTCGGTGGACAAAGAACCTGTCTGTCTTCTTGCATGTGGGACCTTGTGGAGTTTTATGTGACATGGGCTTTGTAGTCATCTCCTCCATCAACACTCACAGGAGGGTCTGCAGAGTGGTGTTAACTCAGCTGTCATGACTCATTGGGTTTTGCATGTCTTACCTAGCCTCTGCTGCCTGACTGACATAAATCTCTTGAATAGACAACAACAGGTTTTTTCTGTCGTTCTTTGAGACATTTAACTTGCTTTCATTTGCCTTACTCTTTGCTTTCCATATAGTTTGTAGACTTTTCATGTTTGATACACATGAGAGATCTGCAGAAGCACCCTGGGGACACTATGACAACAGAGCAGAAAATAGCAATGGAATTTTGGTGTTTGGAGTGGGGCAGGAAATGGGGCTGAGTGTTTATGGAACAACTAAATTTGAAATCAATCTATTTGAACATTATATGAATATGCTTTACCTACTGAGCTTTAGGCAAAAATGGGCAGGATGTTTGGAAAAAAAAAGTACTGCCAAAAGAAAAGCAGGTGTTTTCCTTCACCTCTTAACAAGTGTTGCCAATTGTTCTCTGAACTTATCAGGGAACCTGATAAGGTGTTAAGAGAAGCTGAACAATGAAGTGATCAACGATGACAACGTGTAAAGTTTTTCAAGGCTATTTTTCCCTTAGTAATTTTACAGAGCAAGGAATGCCATATTGCTTCCTTGCTCTCTTGAAAGGATTTCTTTTTAGTAGTAGAATCCATGAATTAATTAGGCCTTACATGTTAGAATATAATTGCCTTGTGATTTTTCAGACCAAAGGGCATCAGGTACATGCCCTAAGCGAATATGCCAAGGTTGTCTGATTATTTAGCACTATCTTTCATTGCCAAAATCCCAAATGAAATGGACAGCCATGATATACATGGTCCACTGTGGGTAAAGACAGTGAACATGGAAGTGTGACTACTTGATACCAAAATTGTCACTACTAAAATAATCTTCAGTAGTACTTTTTGTTTTAATGATGACTGGTTATATAGTAGCACTAATTAAGATTGGCTAACATTTATTTTCAATGTTAAATTTATCTGTCTTCTACTCATTTAATCCTCCAGGAGCTCCGTCTGACAGGCTATTTAGCGAAGCTGACAAGGGTGCCAGTGGGGATGATGCACAGGGTCCTGAACTTGTTGCTGCCCTCCAGCTCACAAAGTGAGGTTCTTTCTGTCCTCGATTCCATCAGTAAATATTCAGATGGTGTTGTTGAAAGTGACAGTAATGCAGACGAGTCTGGAAGCTGTAAGAAAAGGTATGTGTGATGTTTTCTGGCAAGACAAGATTGTTGCTTTACATGTATATGTATTTGCTGGAAAATGAGATTGACAGCTATAGAGAGAAATAACAGGTGCATAAGTTTCCTTTTGAACTATTTTTCTGGGGTAAAAGTGCTTTAAAACTGCTACCTTCTTTTGTAAAATATTTTAACTATAGTAAATTGATTGATAAAAAAGTTGAATAAATTTTGTAAGTTCATTAATTAAACAGTTATATCATAGATTTATAAATCCTGTTCTGATCATTTTCTTTCTGTTGCCTGAATTGGAGTTTGTTCAAATATTTTCCTTCCCCTGTTCTTTTTAATAATGTTTATAACACACCTGGTTTTAGGTGTCTGTAGCTCTTAAAGATGTAAGAGAGATCCTCCTTCCTAATAATGGAAGTTGGAACGTTTCAGATGTCTGTGCCTTTGTAGTTAATGATTGAAGTTCCAAGTGACCATTGTGTTTCCCTCTCACAGAGTCTGGTAGACTCTCAGAGCCTTTGTCACTCCCCTTTAGACCCATAAACATGATCTGAAGTCTGTGCAGTAACACCAAGGAGCACTTCGGGACCTGCTGTCCCAACTTCCTGCCATGACTTGGGAAGGAGACAAAAGCAGATGTTGTGGCACAGAGCTCAGCCATTGGCAGATGTGGGTTGTCAAGGGACAGATAAGAGTCCTTGTACCATAACCTGAGGTGTGATCTTAGCTGATTTAAATGATTTGTGGCAGGACAGCAAAGGTACTTGAACACTCTTCCTGACTGCATTTGTGGTATTGCTGTCATGGGTTTGGTAGCTAAAGTCAGAGACAGAAGAAAAATGTGTCTGTTTGGGGATTTGCTGCTGGGAATTTTTCTTTGCTGCTCCTTCAGGAAGAGCCAAGAGTTGTGGCAAACACTGGAGAACAAAGTAAGGCAAGATCTGATAAACAGAAGTTTGGAAAAGATCCCTTCTCTAAACAAGAGAAAAGACAGGTAAGGAGAAAACCAGAACAAACATACCTGGGGTTTTTTTGTTTCTAGTTTATTTATGTCCTAAGATTCTCCTTACAGCTGTTAGGAATCAGAAAATTAGTTCATAAATATGCATCTGTTTTATTTAGTGCATGTGTTTCCTACAACCTATTTACACATAATAAAGAGTACAGTAAATACCTAAAAAGATTTTTCTGTACATATCCTCAAAATTCTCATATTTTTCACATACATTGCTCATCTTCCCTATATTTATTTATATTTATTATTTCCCTTTCTTTTTGCAACTCTGTATCTCAGAAAATGATTTGTAAATTATTGGGGATTAGAATGAAGACTACAATTCTCTCCGTTGAAATATGATTTTCTTTAGCTTCCAAATTCACCAGTTCTGTGGCAAGGTATGGTATAGGAAGTTATGCATTTTTTGCCTCAGTTTTCACTTTTCAACTCAATATTTTTCATTAATGTAGCTTGATAAAGAAGAAGCAAATTGCTCTCCTGGAAAAAGCAGCATTCATTCATCTGGGATGTTCACCTGCACATCCTCCTGTGGACCAACAGCCTGATCCACCTCTTTCTCTGCACTCTGCAGCTGCTGAAGCCATAGAGCTGTTAGACACAGGGGAGAAGATATTTTTGTTCCGTGAGCCAAGTGATCCAGTACTTGCTTTGCATAATTTTCCAAGAAAAAAGAAGAACTTCCTTAATTCTAAAAAGGCTGCTCTTGCAAACATGGACTCATAAGAGCAACTTCCATTTAAAGTATCAATTAGGGAAGAGAAAGTTATTTAAACTTTCAGTAAAACAGTGAGGAAGAATGAAGTGTACAGTTCAAATAACATATGTGTTGTTTTTAATCTGATTTGTCTGATATTGGAAATACATGTAATTTTAGAATGGCACTGTTAATGATGTGCATCCTGCATTTTTTTAACCCTTGTCAATGCTTTGTTGCACTAGGTGAAAATATGTGTTCTATGGTGCACATTCTGCCAGGCAGGATTCCGTGTTCCTTCACTACATTTTGGTCATTTTTGCACTGATTCTACTGCAGCTGCATTTTCATAATTTATACAGAAAGGTTATTTATTGTATATAGTAGGTACTGATTTACTATTCTTGTATTTATATTCTGTGGTAAGCTGCAGTATAGCAGATAACATGAAGAGATAAAACAGATGGACTCTGTTCTCTGATTTTATGTTATTCTCATTAATTTACTGTTTGACATTGTGTTCCTAATAGGCTTTGCATGTTACTTCTGCAGTCTGTTTCTACAGTGACAGCTGGTTGTCCAGATCTTTAGCATATACTTGTGTACTTTGGGATTACTCCAGGATGTAAGGCTGTGTTTCGCTGTTTCTAAACTTACTTCAGTTGAACTGTGAGTGTGGCTACAGTTCCAAACTTGTAAATATTTACAACCTGTTGCAGTCCTTTTCTTGGCGAAGTAGTGTCATCACGTTTGCTCACTAGAAAAGTGAAAAATGTAAATGGACATGTAATGCCTTCAGAAGCTCTTTTGATTGCACTGCTTCCAATTTTCACAGTTTTAGGTATTTTTAAAGTTTTTATTCTTGAATTTCTCTAAATTGATGAGAATACCATTTTGCGTTTCAATAAGACTCAATTTCTAAATCTTTCTGGTTGACTTGAAGAATCCTATTAATATGAATCCTAAAAAGAGGAACAGGAAGATGCTAATTAAGATAACCACATGTATTTGTTAATATTTTATATTATTCAAGCCTATTTTTAGGGGGTTGTAACTGTATTTGAATGCTATGCTCTGAAGCCACTGTGATCATATATTTTGTACCTTTTCATGTACAGATCCTGTGCCTTTTATTAATAGAGGGCCATATTATTTTAACATTATAATGTTACAGTATATGTGCATCTGCAATTGACTTTTTTTCCCCCCACATCTCTGACAAGTTTAAATATTCATCCCAGAGTAAACAACAGTTAGTGTTTCCTATCGCTACTAGCATTAGAAAATGTATGCAGTAATTAGACTGACAATCCTAATTATTATTTGATTGCATTCTTCAATCTTTTCATGGAAGTAGTAGCTGTGTAGGAGGAGCCTCAGGTGTTTCAGAAAGAGGCAAGAAAGTATTTGGCCCTAGGCAAGAAAGCAATTGGAAAACTTATATGGCTCATGGCTGCAAGGAGCACTTGAAAGCTGAAGTACTTTCTTGAATGTCAGACCCTCCCAGGATTTCTTTGCAAGCCCAGACTCTTCACTGTTACAATACAGGAGGGAAATGACAGCAGCTCATCACAGATGAGACATGGAGGCCAACAGCTCTAATAGGTTGCAATAATAACATGCAACATCTGAATATTGATTACAGTATCAATGTGTTATTCTTAATAGATAATCTCTATCTGTCTGACAACAGGAAGCTGATTTGTAGCTCTCTCACACCTCATCACAATTTTGAAGCTGTTCAGTGATTTTAATTATTCTAGCAGGGAAAGTCACTCCCTGCTATGAGTCACTGTCATATCATGCAATACCTATTCAAAGAAACGTCCAGATCGTAACATCTCCTGTGCCTTGTGAAAGAAGTATTATCTGGGAAATAGCCCATTTCAGTAAAGAGTTGACTTATATTCAGCTTTGAGTCACTCAGAGGACAGAGAGCCAGCTGTTGATTGTGCAGTTTTGTGTGTATGCCATAGGTGTTGCCATCCTTATTTCACTGCTGAAGTCTCCCAAAAACTGTGTGTGCTGGACAAGCCACTCAAATTCATCCCATTTGGCTTCACAGTCATCAGTACAAGAAAGTAATATAAGGCGAAGTTCTTCAGTGTTTGAAACATTGTCCAAATCAATCTGTTCCCCTGAAGTTCATTGCTTCTCCTGTTGCCCTTGATAGTCCCTCTGTACTCCCATCTCCGTTGCACTGTTCCCTCAATATGAAGCCGTTGGACAAGGAGCCAAAACATACAAAGAACAAACAAAAGTTGTCCTTGGACAATGATGCTTTAATCCACACAGTAAATTACAATTTATTTGCATTGGTAAATTTTATTGAAGAAATTATTCTCCATGCTAGACTAATGTAGCTTTGTTATGGTTTTTTTCAAGGTGTACTTCAGAAATGATAGCTTGCAGCTAACAGCCCTTGTGGCCAGGGTTCAGGATTTTCAGGAGGTTTAGTTATGCACAGGCTCCTCAGCATTATCAACAGCCCATCCTTCTGCTCACCTTGCTGCATTTTTGGCTTGGGATATCTTGATACTGGATTAGCATGCAATGCATATTTCTCACTCTGTCAAGCTTTTAAAAGATTACATTTTGAAAGTTGGTGGTTTTTTAATAAAAAAGGATCCCACGTGATAAAATTATTTTGGGGAAGACATCCTGCAGTGATCAAGGTGAAAATACTTCTGTGAAACAAGTGGGTTGAGATTTCCTGTCATAAATTTATGTTTAATTTCTTTAACCTTGTATTGTGTATTAATTTCTCATGAAGCAGAATACATATGCTAAGCCTAATGAAGAATAATTGATACCAAGAGTGAATAACTGGATGTTCTGGGAGAAACTATCTGTGTCAAAGTCAATCAGTTGTAAACAAAAGTGAGAATACCTATATGGACCTGGCACTTCACTACAGGAAAAGAAGTAATTTACTTGTAAAAGTAAAATGTAAAAGGATGGACACTTTGGTGGAAATAATTGTTATGTTTAATAAGTAACTTTTATCTTCACTGGTCACTGGAACTATTTCAGGTTTAGATGAATTTTTAAAGTGATAATGTCTCATTAATAAGGTCAGTTCTACAAAAATACTTGTCTGCCTTATTTGAAACTGGGGAACTCATGGTGCTTTCTTTCATTATCTGGTATTTACCCAGCTGCTATTTTAACACCTTCATTTCTTCTGGGGAATGTTAAGTTGTTATGCTGTTACCTTTGTACAACCCAGTGCCAGTAATTACACTGCTTTTCATCAACAGCTCCAGCTTCCCAAGAGACTGACAGTGGATTTTCAAAGCATCAAATGCCAAGTTCACTCATCTGTTGCCCCATGCTGTGCTTTTATAGCTGGTGCAGCCTTAGGTGTACCAGCATAAAGCTTATTTTCCTTGCTGAGTTATAAATCTGTATTGTCACAGGCTGTTGACAGCTCTGTGCATTCATATGAATAGCAATACTGGGCAAGTGATGAACATTATCCCCCTAGCTGAGTGCTCCGGGTAGGATCCAGCCTTTACCACATTCTGTTTCTCCACTCAACATCTCTTGTAAAAATGGCTGGCAAAGGCCACCAGCTCAGGTCTTTAGTACTGTCTTCCTGCTTGTTATCTTGTTATTCACAGGGAACAAACAAGGCAGTGTAAATCAGTCAGACTCCACACTTGTGAAAGACTATAGAGTGGGCTCACTGTTTGCCTTTGTGTTGCAAATGGACCAAAATTTTAATTTTAATCTCTTCAATATATTTAATGAGAACTGGTAAGATTCACCTTTGTATTTGAGCAGTCTTGTTATCTAAAACCACTACTCTTCTCACCTCAGCTATATTCAGAAGCTTGGGAGTCACACTGATCAAATGCAACAAGACATATCTAACCAATTTGATCAATGTGTTAGATGCACAATTCTGTTTACTAATTTTTCATCTTATTTATGTAACAAACCAGCATGATCTTAACAGGAAAGTCATCTTGAAGGGATGTAGTAGAGTATGTTCCTGGTTGCATAGATAGGGGAAAAAATGAAGTGCTGGGTTCCATGGACTGGTTTCAGTCCCATGTCTGGGTTTTTGACAGAGCTGGAATTATGTGGTTCTCCCTTGTGTGAGGAGAATGGCCCCGAGCAGAAGCTAGTGAAGTCTGTAGCTTTCTAGAAACTCTGGGTGTTCCCAGTTGAAGAAGATAATCCTTGGGGAGGCGTTTCGGTTGTTTTTTTTCGTTTGTTTTGTTTTGGTTTGGTTTGGGTTTTTTTTTGTTTTTTTGTTTTGTTTTGTTTTACTGAGGTCTACGAGACAATATATAAATGTGGATTTACTTTGCAATCTCTGAACATAGTCCCAGCTGCATCAGTGCTAAGAATTTGCTTATAGCATTGGGTTTTATCTTCAGTGTCTGCAAACCCAGTCATTCTGAGTCATCTCTGCTCAGAAAACACCCAGGATGAAGCGATTCCCTACAGATCAGCTCCTACCTTGGCCTCCAGAGTCTGTGTCTTTTTGAATGGAGATGTGACAGTTTGTCACATGTACTGGGATCCAGAAACCTAAGGAAAGCTCTGGACTTTTTTGTCAACTCCTTTCATTCAGTTTTAGTTTTCTGTCATAAGAGGGTTAAACAAGAAGCCTGTGTGAATCCCAGTGGTGGATGAATAAAGATCTGGGAACTGTGGCCCCGATACACTTCATTTCACTTGTAAATAGAACAACAAGTGAAAAATCCTACCAGCAGTGGAATAAGGCAGTTTGAAGCCAGCTGTTGAATATGCAACGTGACCCTTTGTGGAAATTCGCTCCCAAATAGCAGTGTATTGGTAGAGAGGGGATTTGTGAGCTGTCTTCTCCAAAGCAGGCGTAGAAAAGCTGTGGGTTCAGCAGATTTCCTGTGGGTTTTTGATGCAAAGCAGGAAACTGTAGCACTAATGATGCCTGCACTGACAAAGGTCTTCAAATGCATCTTGTATGTTGCTGTTTAGAGAAAATTTATTATACTAAGTCCAGAATGTGGGAGGAATGCAATGAGGTTTTGAGATTACTTTATTCTGAGAGTAACTCTATTGCTGCCTTTATGTCTGTGTTTGAGAGGTTTTCTTCCTAATTGAAGTATATGAAGAGAACACTTCATTTGGAAGTAGTATTTGCCAAGGACATGTGATAGAAAATTACGATATGAAAAACTCTATAAATTTTGAGTAGAAATAAAAACCCTGCAGAAATGACTAGGCATCTTCCTGCCTCCTCCAATTTTTAAGCGTATGAATAGTTCCTGAAATGTGATACTATTTACATAAATAAGGATGGCAGGGTTTGGTTAATACAACCCCTGCAGACAGAGATTCAGTGTCATATACCTCTAGAGAGTAATTCAGTGTGGCACAAAATCCTTCTAGCATGTTCTGGCTGTCAAAGCACGCTGTGGGCGCGGGGTATTGTGCTGCAATTTGCTTTGCTATATTTTGACCATCTAAATGTCACGGTGTCTAATAGAAGCTAAGTGTCATGGCTTTCCTCATAACTGAGAGACAGGTGCAGGCGCTACCCTTGGATGGTTTCTCCCTCTTCTTGGACCTTTTTGCCATGTATGGCTTCTGCAAGGCAGAGGTGCATTTTCATTGTGCCTCTCAGAACCTCTTTGCAAAAAAGATACTAAGTTCCAGACGTCATTAAAAGGAGACAGAACAACCATGTTTTATTAGACTAACAAATACATTTGGGCAAAGCAGCTTCACTGCTATTAAGCTGTTTTTCAAACAAAACCAGAACTTTTCAGCTCTTGGCTGCAGTTGCTGTGGGAACAATTTCAAACAAATATGGTATTAGAACTGGTCAATGTTTATAATGAAGGAATGTCTTTCATTTAAAACCAAAACTTGTTTAGCACTTACTGAACAAAACTAAATAAAAGCATTTAGGTTGGTTTGTTACTAGAGGCAAAACATATTACAAAATGCTTGGATAAAAGAGTTGTTAATTTTAAACCAGTTCTTCATGGCTAAATTCACAATCATGTGACCTTGTATTAGTACTAAGAATAGGATATGTATTTAGAGATCCAACATCCAAAATATGATTTTCAATGAGTTCTTCTCTAAAGACACCTACACTTCAGAAGCCTTGAATCATTATTTTACACAGTTATCTAAGTTTTACTTAGCAGTTATGTGCCAGTGGTCCTAAAGTAGTGCAGTCTCAGTAGGACTACATAGCTTGGTGTCTGATTTTCCTGAAACATGTTTATCATCTAGAAAGTAGGTGGAGGTGGCTCAGTGGAGGCTCTCCAGCTGTGTGCTGCTCCCAGAGCAGCATTTCATGTGTGATCACTTGAGGGGCTGGGCTGGCTCGGGGTGGATGACTGGCTGATACAGATCACAGTTGCCAGAGGAATCAAAAATTTACATGTAATTTCTTATTTAAGGGTTGGGGTTTCTTATTTCTAATGCCTTCCTAATGAGTCATCAGGGCTTTACAAGGTGAGCGTTTTTTAAACAAATACTTTAATATTTCATCCTCCAGAAGCAGTCAAATGTATATAAAATAGTCGTAGAAATCATGTGAAGATGCAACTTGGTAGCCCTCTCCAGCCTGTACAGATGGAGGCACTCACTTGAAAGCAGAGTTGTTCCCCTCCACCAGGCTGGTAAAGGCCAGAGGGCTGGCCTTTACACTATCTAAATTCTCTAAAATCCTTAATGTAGTTGTCTGAAGTCTGAAAGTCCAGTAATTTGCATGTCTTAATTTTAGTGGGTGGAGAAATTGAGGCAACACAGTCATTTGGCTTTGCATTGGTCTTGTTCTGGACTCCTGGAGCAGTCAGTCTGAAGGGAAGCTGGGTAACCCTTGTGCTCTTTACCTGCTGCTGTTAAGCAACACTTTAGCCTATCACTTTATAACCATCATGACAAAATTTTTGAGTGAATGAAATATTTCTGACAAACAGCTGAATTTTGGCATTGTCACACTGAGAAATGTGCTTTTGATTAAAGCCTTTAACTTACTGCTGCCAGTTTTCATGCCTGACACTTCTTGCTCCTTGCTCCTTCTGTGAGTGAGGACTGGTGCTGAGCGCTGGGGAGTCAGGTACAGACACTTGACAGGAGACTGAAGGATGTTATGAGGCCAATATGCTCAGGATGCTTCCATGCTCAGTTGTAACAGACCATGCTGTGAGAGAATCTTGGTTTTATTGCTAGAGATTGTGTTAATCAAAATGAACACCAACAAATCTTTAGACTCATGACAGTTAATATCTACAGAGGCTACAAGTTTATCTTGGAGATATATTTTCCTGGGAGTGAGTGCACAGCTGAAGACACAAGAAATCTGCTCACTCTGGTTGAGGATGATGCCATTGTGTGCAGAAGCTGCTGCTGCTGCCCTGAGCTGAAATGCAGAGTTACTCATGTGCATGAAATCGCATTACAGCAATTAAATGTTGATCATATCTTTCCATCAGTCCCAACAGGAAATTTTATGGTTTGGTTTGGGTTTTTTTCCCCTTAGTTCTTCCTGATGTATGAATTAAAGAACCAGCAAGCTAAGAATGTGGATGTGCTTGGTGAAACACTGGTGTTATGTTACATGTCTGTGAAAGTTTCACTAGGAGCTGTATCTTGAGCACAGATCCACCAGTGTTAACAGATGTCTCCTAACTGGTACCCCTTGGAGCTCTTTTGTTGATTCATATGTTTCTGCTACATTGTTGGTTGAAAAAAAAAACTGCTTTAGCATAAACGTATAAATAGAAGAAATAAATACATCTGTGCATACTTTCTGCATTTTAACTGGAAACAAACCCTTAAACCTGAAACCCATTTCTGCTCTATTCATCCTTGCATACCCTCCCAGTGACTAGGGAATTTTCATTCCATTTGATTCCCACCACAGCTAAAATATGTATAATGTCTAACTACTAATTCCATAATTAATACTTTGCATTCAGCCTATCTGGTAACACTTAGCAGCTGAGAAGATAAGGAACTGGACACTCATGGTTCAATATAAACCAAGGAAATGCTGACAACTTGAGTCACACAACTTATTTTTATCTAGTTTTTACAGACTTGGTGTATAACTCCATTTGGTCAATAATTTTATTGCCAATTACCCTATTGGTTAGTTTA
Organism: Regulus satrapa; assembly: GCA_013396955.1. Lineage (NCBI taxonomy): Eukaryota > Metazoa > Chordata > Aves > Passeriformes > Regulidae > Regulus > Regulus satrapa. Next base: position 105,904 of record VWZN01003770.1, on the reverse strand, counting down.
AAGTATTTTACTTGTCTATCAACTCTTTCTATTCATGGTTAGTTTACATATTCTGTTCGCTGACTCCCATGAAACAGATTTCTTGTTTAATGCAGGTGCCGTTGTTTTTCACCCAGGAATAGTTTGTCGTGTTAATGAAATTCTCATTCTCAGCTTGCTTTTCACATGGGAACTTACAAGCCACTCAGCTGTACACAGAAGTGACAAGCTAGCTCTTAATTTAGCAGAGCAAGGCCTGATTTTATACAGCCTTTCTTTTATATGTCCATTTTCTCTAAAAACGTCCTCACAAGCAGTCTTGCAGGACATAAAGAATTGCAGGTGGAATAACAACTACCAGCCTAGTGCTGCACACTGCGGGCAACTACATCAAAACATAATTTCCATCACTTCCTTTTACTCACTTTTAGTGATTATTATTATTTTATAATACAACTATATGTGTTGCCACAATATGGACTAATCAATATTTCCATTTCTCCAGCATTTTTTTTCAATTAAAAATTCTAAGAAAATACCACTACTATTGTTTCACAGAGAGAGAAATGAATCACAGAATAATTAGATTTAAGGAAAAGAGTAGTCTTTCCAGCAGGTGCTATGACGTGGCATTTATCCCATTAACATTGGTTAGGAGTAGATGATGCCATTGCTGAGGGGTGAAGAACAGCTGCTGCTATTTCACAGGTGTTCTAAACAGGAAGGACTGTGACAAGAATTGAGGGGAAAAAGCAGGAGTACGTGTCTTGAGCATGCAACAATTTGAATGAGGCACTGAAAGTCTTCCACCTCAGACAATGCAGAGTTGTCATTAAAAAAGAATACCTTTATTACTGAGACTTTCAGTTATTTCTTGAGAATAATTTTCATTTCAAAAGTGCTTTATTTTCCATTCTATTGTGAAAGTAATCACTTAGAAAAGAATATGATTGCAAAGTAGTTAGTGTGAAGTTAAGGGCCATCCAGACAATTTTACCACTACTATTTCAGTGAAATGTGTGTGCAGAAAGAGATAGGGATGAGATGCCAGTTTCTTTTCAGTGAATAGAAACCTGTTCATGTTGCCATGAGGTCAAATGAATATAATATCAGTTCTAAAATTCAGGAGCATGGATAGACTCATCAGGAAGGGTTTCAATCAGCATGCAGAGAGTATAACAGCTTGAAAAATAGGTGTGTGGATCTAGCCCTCCTAAAGCTCTGTTTCATGCAGCAGCTCCTGAATACCAATGAATGTCCTGGTCTGGCAGAAGTAATCACCAAGGCAGGAGCAGGGGCTGGGCTCAGAGTTACTGCTTACATCAGCTTGGATTAGTCACTTCATGTTTTGTCTGAACATAATTGTTGGTTGTAGTTGATAGTAGGAAAATAGCTACTTTGGCTGCCTTTTCTTGAATCAAATTTCAATTAGTTTCCAGAAAGATCACAAAAGTAGCATTTGCTCAAACTTGAAGTGTCTATTAAAAATAGGTCTGTTGGCAATGCTGGGGCTGTTGCTCAGGGCTGTGTTCATTGCCCTGTGCTCTGTGCAGAGCTCACTGATTTGGCAACAGGGAAAAAGCACATCTTTCAGCATTTGCATTGCATTTCACTGCTGGGCTGTGCATATCACCAAAGTGAGACAAAAGGGATTTCTGGGAATAGAAGACTTATAGAGGCTTAAAACCCAAGCTGGCTGAATTGTGAGTCCTTTTTTTCTATAAATATCTCTGCAAGCAGTATAAACTTCTGAACTTGTCAGAAAAAAAAAAACCAAAAGGCTACTGCTCCAACTAAGATCAAAAGTTACCTGGAAGACAGTATGAAAAAAATATCAAGCATTGATTCAGGCTTAACTGACAGAAAAATTGAGAAAACATTTTGTTTCCTGTCTCAGTTCTTTCTCTTGGTCCATAATCTTTCAGGTGGTGTGAAGAAGACAGGGAATGACAAGGACAAGCCAGTCTCTGGGACATATTGGGTGATCCCCACCGAGCTATGTCTCCACACCATCATTTTTCTGGTGTGGAGAAACTGGCAGGGTGTGTTTTGAGGCTGTGTGTGACAACATCTGCACCCCAGCCCCAGCCCTGGAACTCTGCTTACCTGGATATCATCCCTCTTTCAGGTCCCTTCCCTGCACTGTTCTCTGCCTGCAGCATCCATCCATCTTGTTTTGATTTCTTTTAGGAAAGAGGGTGAGAAAAATAGGGAAGGGAAGGGAAGGGAAGGGAAGGGAAGGGAAGGGAAGGGAAGAATAAAAGGAATAAAATAAAATTAGGAAAGACAAAGGCCAGGCATCTTTAGCAGCAGCACAATCAGAGAAGCAGAAAGAGCAGCTCTCTGTGCAGCACTTCCCTAGTCTGAGATTTATCAGGTCTGGAGAAGTGAGCATCTCTGTTAGTTTTTTGTCTGCTCCCATTTTGTCCTTTGGGAAGCAAAAACAGCCTCAAAAACAGTGACAATTCTAGTTGCTCTCTTTTTGCAGAAGAGACAGATAAATGCTTTAATGCCCTTAAAAAGAATGACAAATAAATGTATTTTTCATTCAATAGAGTTCTTCTGTACAGGTAAAGGAAAAGTGGTAAAGGCATTGTTAAATTCAATTTCACTTTGGCTTTCACTTTTCAAATGCTTTGAGAGTTTTCTTCTCCTCCTTTATATCTTTAGGAGAGGGTTAAAAAGATTTACTGGAGACTGTTGCTATGGTACTCATATCAAGGTGTCTGCATTCATTCCTCTGAACCTTCGTTAGTACTTGTGCATGTTTACAGCTTTGTCTGTCTGGATCTATTTGCTCCATCAAAATTAACACAGTGCACCCCAGTTGGTAGAGAATGTTTGCTTGCTTTTGCCTTGAGAAGATGCAGAAAAAAAGCAACGTGAAAGAAAGGTCTGCAGGCCTTTTTATAACACTTCTCAAGTGTTTTGTAAACTCGGAATATGCATTTGCAGAGTAATACAAAGAGATGCTGTACTTGGCAATGTTTGCAAATCAGGGGACAAATTAGGTTATTTTAATAATTAATTTTAATGGCATTTTGAAACAAGACAACTGAAGTCATAGCATAAGATGGATACCTTTTCCAAACACACCATCAGGCCAGGGCTCAAATTAGCAATAATGAACTGCAGTGGAATTAAACGGTGCTATTGTTTTCTACAGGATGCGTTGAAGCACACCCATACATGAGTGAACACCACTAACTGCAAGAGCTTGTATTTCTGATAACTGTGCATTTTCTTCTTTGTAGTTCTCTACTATTCCTCCATTTGTGAGCTGATGGCAGTGTTGTTTGTTTAGTTAGTATTATCAGTGGATTTAACTTGTATGTTTGTTCAGTCAATGGGAATGAAGGTGTCTTGGCCTTGGTGGTACTGCCTAAGCACATCACCACAACTGCTCCCCTTGGAGCCAGGGAGGTTTAGGTCTTGGCAACAAGAAAAGGTGTGTGTGTCCTTGGAAGTTGATTCTGAAAGGCCCTAAGAAAGGCTTAAATGGTCCATCTGGAAGTCTGTTGAAGTCAGTGTCATGTCCCCAGTGATGTTGGTGCTAAGGCAAACCCAAGACCTGGGTGAGCAGATCTCATCCTTTTCCAGTTTGCAGCTGATTTGTCTCTGACAATGTGATTTCTGTGTTTTCAGTGGGTTTCTCTTTCATCTATTTCTCCCCCCTTGTACCCATGTTATGTTGGCACTTATATCACCCTTTGGCAATGAGATCCACATGTGTATTTCCCAAGTGGATCAAAATTTTGTTAGTTTTATATAAACAGGGGTTTACATAGGACATAAATAAGATTGCCAAGCTGCTTCAAAGTGAGTCTTTTTTGCAGTCTGTCCATCTTTGTCTCATACTCTGGCCAGAGCTGTCCTCTTGGAGCCACGTTCCTCCTCAGCACACGTGGGTGTCAAAGCAAAGGTCTGAGTATGAGTCTGAGCACCGTGCGACACCACTCGGGGTTTGCACATTTACTTGTGCCTGTTTGCTTTCCAAGCTGTCTGTGTTTACTATGCTTACTGTACAACTGTCGTACAGTTGAAGAGAAAAGTAAACATTTCCTATTTTTAGAGTAAATAATATGAAAATGTCACTTTGAAAAACACCTCCTCACAGTTCGGTGACTGACAGTACAAGTTTTACTTCACTATGGTTTGTTTTTCAGATAGTTTGCTTATCACCAGAGTGTCTTAACCTCTCAAAATGCATAATCACAACTGCTTTCTAGAGAAGGAACATTCTTCTTGTAGGGAGGGAGAGCTGAGACCTTTCAAGATCTGGTTCAACACCCGAGAAAGCTGATGACAAGCCTATTTGCTAAAGGTCAATCCAGGAGTCTGTGGCAGAGCCGAGAACAGAATAACAGCTCAGTACTTTCACCTCTGGACCATTTTTCTCCCTCTTTTTAAATATCTTTGCAGTTTTTTGAGTGTTCTCACATGTCAGAATTCATTCATACACCTACATCTCTAAGATGATGTATTATTAAAATATTTTGGCACTTGTTCTGCTTAATATTTGCAATCAGTTAGAAAGTGCAATTTCCAAAATGAGGGATCAGTGGGTGAAGGAGCAGTGATTCATTTTCTGTGGGAATATAGAGCATTGGTAATATCAGACTATTATTTTCTTTTCTTGAAGTAGATGTGTTAGGGTAAGCTGCTGTATTTTGCTCTGCTTATATATCCTAAGGATTTTACAAGTTTTCTGCATTGATAAATAATCCTCTAACCATTTGTTTTCTGTGACAACAACCCATGTAAAATTGAGGTTTATATGTGACCAAGAAATGTCAGAGAGTAGCTGTCCTCTTGTTCTTACTTTAACTCTTATTTTGGATAGGGCTTTTAGCAAACTCTTGATCTAATTAGAGATGTCCTTGCTCATTGCAGGGGTCTTGGGCAGATGAACTTAAAAGGTCCCTTCCAACCCAAAATATTCCCTGGTTCTGTGAATTTGGCTTTGTGAACAGAGGAAAGTATATTTTCAAAGCTCTTATTGTGGCTTATTTTCTTTTCAGGGTAATCAGTTTATTTTTCTGGGATATTGAATGAGATGTCATTTTCAAAGTGTCATGAACTTCCCCCAAAATACCCCACGAGATCACTGTGAATTTACTTGTTTTATCCTTTTTTTCCCTTCCTGATTCAATTGAATAATCAATTATTCTATTTATATTCAATGATAAAAATTTTAGTAGCACAGACATATTCCTGAATTCCTTTAAAAAACTGTTTCAGAGCAGTTTCAGAGAAGGACAAGCAATGCAGAATATAAGCAAGAATGATGAATTCCTGGATGAATTTTGCTGAAACAGTCATATGAAATACTCACAACTTGCTAGGAATAATAGCAATCACAGACAGAGAGATAATAACTCTCAGCAGAGCAGTTATTGCTGATAAATGGCACTGTGGGTTTAGATGATACAGCCCATGTATTTTCAAATTATTGCAAAAGTAGGACAGAACTAATTTAACCCAAACTAAATTTATGGCAGTTTGTTGTAAAAATCTAGGCAGAGTGAGTCTTGAACAAAAAATGGTCCTAATGAAACAAAATCAGTGTTTACCAAGAATTACTGGCTTCTGAAATGTGATAGACCACAAATATTGCCTGAAATGTAATGCTAAAACAAAGACCCTGATTCCAGATTTCCTAATGACATTGGGAGGTTTTTCACTCAGTTCAGAGAATCTGGGTTCTAGTCTTTTTGAAGCACGGTTTGTCAGCCAGACTGAGGGGCCTGGCACAGATGAGTGCTCTAACTGCTGCCACTGTTCCTGGAGAGATGCTGGCCCCTGTGTTTATATAACTCAGCCATAGCAACTGCCAGAAACTGAAACACAATGTTTTTCTGTCTTTCTTGGTCTCATAGTAATTTAGCACTGAATTTTTTGGCTATTAAATCATGCAATCCACTACAAATATTTACTGTTAAACTGAAAAATTGTTCACTAATCAATCAATTGCATAAAAACCTCAAACCGAGCAAATAAATTGTTCAGCTGAAGCTCTTACAAAATCTATTACAGCAGGAAATTAATTTCAGTTCTTCAATTAATTTAATTAAGTGACTAATTCAATTAGTTTAGGCTTATTTTAAAACCCTGATCTGAAGTCTGAATCTCCAAGTCCATATATTTTATTTCTGTCATTCTCTACTTCTTCCAGGTCCCCAAATTCCAAACTTGTCTAAGTGGTAATTTCAATTAGCTGTGACACAGACTACTCACTGTAAGTCTTGCATCTCTCATTTTTCTGTTTATCCCATATAGACTTAATTTCCTGGGCTGAAAATCAAGATTTTTTTTTTTTTCTAATTTGCTCTGTAACTAAAATTTAATATTTTTCTTTCTTTTGTTCCAAGGTCCCCATAAGATATGGGGAAATGGCTGAAACTGAGTGCAATTTCACAGCAATTGAAGGATCAAAAAGGAACAGTGACAAACTTCCAGATGAATATGCCCCTGAAGAAAAATATTGACATCCTAAATTTTCCTCTCTCAGCACTAAATATTTTAATAACAAGAACGATGTTCTCTCTTAGGCCAGCTTGGGCTGCAAGATTTGGGTGGCATTTCTAGAGGAGACTATGTGATATAGAACACAGAACAAAGGCAAGTTTTGGAGATATTTCTAACCTTCCTTTGGTTGCATTCTAATGGGAGGGGCATTTTGCAGTTGAAAAAGAAAAATGCATTTAAATTCTTGAAGAACTGTTTAGCTGCTCTAATGCTCTCTGTATAAATTGTTTAGCTGATGGCTCAGTCTAATACCAGGCCTTTTTCCCATGCTGGTTGTAGGGTTTTGTGAAACACAGTCCCTGAAATTGAATCCCAACACCAGCTACTGTTGTCATCAGCTGGCTGAGACAGAGCCTGGAGTGAAATACAGAAAATGAGCCTATTTTTTAAGAAGTATAGTTGTTAAGCACAAAGCAGTTAAATCTCAGCATGCTAAATGTGTAAAATGATTTTAAAAGAACTGGAGTTTTGTAACCATTGAGATTATACAGTGAATTAGTTGGAAAAATTTCTAATCATAGTTTATATCCTATGGGGTTTTCTTCTACTTCAATAAATTATTGATTTTAATTTTGAAAAACCTGAAAAAAACCCCCAAAACCCAAAAAACCAAACCAAAACCAGAAACAAGTTCAACATTTCCTAAATTTGGTTTTCTTTATTCCCAAAAGACAAAACCCAAGTTTTTTCTTTACCAAAAATAATAGGGAATCATTAAAATTATTTTTTAAAAAGTATAAAAGACCTTTTTTTCTGATAAATTTCTGAATCTGTCAGTACTCTTCTATGAATTTTCTGAGCAATAATATGTTTGGAATTTCCACTAAAATGCAGAGATTTAATTCACAACCATTATATCTGCAATAGGCTGCTGGTTTTCTGTAGCTGGTTTTCTGGTTTTCTGTAGCTGGTTTTCACTCCCACCTTTTTATCCCTATTTATAGTGAAAAAAAAAACCCTGTGAATTTTATTGCTAGGAAATAAAATATTAATACAGAATTAATTCCAGTGAAGCCTAAGGATTAATATTATTTGAATATGACACTTTTCTTTTAAATTTCAAGAGCAATTTGATAACTACACATCTGCTATTCCAAGAATAAAATATAATGCCATAAAACATATAATGACATTCTCTGATAGAATCCACTCCCAGAACAACCTAGCCCAGTGCTGACACTGACTCTTGGTTCTGCTTGGGTTTCATGCTCAATATAACCTGACTCATCTGGATTTTTGCCATCTACCACATCATTCTGATGGAACATAAACAAAATTTATTATCTAGATAAAAGATTCCTATAGGAGACATGTTACAGTTGATAAAATTAAAAAGTCTCTATCTCCTAGGAAATGGGCAATTTCAAATTACATGCAACTGGTGTTTGAACCAGACTTTCACCGTGTGAAAGGGGGATGCTGCTACAGTCCTCTGTGTAGGTGACCTGTTTCTCTTCGACCTCCACTAGCTGGACTGCAGCAACAAAGGGTTTTGTACTCCTAAAACTGAGTTCTAAAAGGGCTCTGGCTTCTGATGTGTCTGATCTCCAGGTGAGCCTTCTATCCTTACCTGTTCCAAATTTCCAGCAGGCAGTGTAGACCACTCTCTCCTAGGGAATAGCGTAACCATCCCAGGGTTCTCAAACTTCAGGGAGGTTACTAGGACAGAACACAGTTTCTGCTTGAGGGAGACTGAAATCTTGGGTCTGTGGGAATCAGTGGTAAAACTTTTATGGATTTCAAAAGGATTACAATTTTTCTCTACAGCTTTATGTTACCATCTTTTGATGTAAATACCAAAAGATCTTCAATGACAGCTGAATTTTAATTCCACCTAAAGAGAACAGTTCCAGTAGAATGTATTAGGCTCCTGTTGACCCTAATAAGCTAGGATAAAAAGTCAACAGCAACGCAGCTGCATTGTTTGGAAGGAAGACACATAAGAAAAATGATAACATGAGAAGGGTAGGATTTTAAAAGGAAGAATCAAAAATAGTAAACACAATGTCTTGACATTAAGAGTACAGGAAAATAAATTAATTTTTGTCATTGCTTTCAGCTTCCATTTATGCACTTCAGAAGAAAGTCAAAATAGAAATATTATCTGATCAAGGCAAGTCTGAAAGACTTTAGTGTATGTGGAAGGACTTGAGAGCTATGTCCATGTGCACAAAAACCTACATATCTGAGAGTTCAACACTCTATCTGTTCCCTTTGCTGAGGTTAGCAGGCATTTGTGATTCAAACAAAACATTCTATGCCATCTTAAATGATAACCCCAGGAAAATATTAAAAATAGAAAACTACTTCTCAATCATTAACCTTTTCCAAGGAGTTTTAAAATTTCTTTGTAGCTGAATTTCCAAGTGTAACTGAACACAGGACAAAAATGAATTCTTGGAAACTCAGGAAATTGGAAAAATTAATTATTGGGCACACAGGTAAGAAAGTGTTATTAATGTTGGCTCACAGTGACAGCATAATGCCAGAATAAAGCATCAGTGACCAGATCCAAGAGACCTAGCTTTGCAGAGTGATTCTCTCCTATTCCCGCCGTGTAGGGGAGTAGGGAATAGGAAAGCAGGGACTGGGAAATGGCTCTTCCCCCACTCAATGAATGTGTACTGGAGGGGACCATCATCAGTCCACCTGGGAAAGTAGGAGCTCAGAAGCTCTGGATCTCTTCTGGGCCTTACTTCCCTTGCTCTCCGGAATTGCAGTCCCTACACTGGTTTTTTGGGGGGAGGCGGTTTGTTTGTTTTTTGTTTGTTTGTTTTCTTTTGTTTTGTTTTGTTTGTTTGTTTGTTTGTTTTAATGAAGTGTCAGCTCATTTTTTTTTATTTCAAGCCATACTCTGAAGAGAAAACAAATCTTATTTTGGTGAGTACCATTCACTTGGTAAGTTCAACATATCCCTTAAGCTCAAGCACACACATTTTCTGCTCACCAGGCACACACCAGGTGTCTCCAAGAGGTGAAATGGGAGTATACCCCACATCTAATTTCACAGGGGTATTGTGTGTAAAAGGAATAGCTGACTTCTGAAGCTGTAGGTGAAAAGCTTGGCTTTATTCCTACTCTTAGCTTCTCTTTATTGATTGCCTCAAAGCAATCCTCCTTGATTTATGTGCAGGATCTGCTGCACACCACTACACATGTATTTGTGTGCTTGCTGGTGGGGTTCCTGTGACAAGTGATCATGTTCAGAAACAATCTCCCATGCTTTCTTCTGAATCCCAACCGAGATATTAAAATTATCTGATCATGCAATTGTCCACTTTAATGTCTATTGGGACACTGGCAGTGCCCAAGAGTGTTTCCTCCTTGTGGGCTCTTACCATGTGAATGTCTCGCCTTTGACAAAACTGTGTAATAAAGCAAGATTAAAAGGTGGAATATCTTTTAAGAAATGGAATCAAAATTAAAGGAGAAGAGGTGCTGAATACTTGTATAAAATATGGGACTGTAAGAAGTTAATCTTAACATGGATATACTTGAATGACTATCAGTGCTTACACATCAAGCCTCAAGAAATCACCTTGAAGGAAGATTAGAAAGTTGTGATTTCTTTCACTTCCCTTCCTACTGAATCCAGACATTGATTAGAAGAGTGTGAGAATGAAAAATCCTGTACTCCTGCTTTACTTAGGATCTGATGGCATCAGCCAGCACAGTGCTCATTTCTTGTTGCATCGAAGCCGGGTGCCTGATCCCTCCTCTGAGCTGCCTGTGGAGCCACTTCTCCCTGAGCAGAGGCACAACAACAGCCTACCCCTCTGGTGGAGTGACTGCTGATTACTCAGGAGAAAATGGCTCCAAATCACTGCCTATCAACTGCTCATTTTCACAAGACGCAGGACTCTTGCACCTTATTGTGCAATAGCTCTGTGAGATTTTGCAAGTGTAGTTTTGCTGTTATATCTGCTGCCTTGAGAGGGACACACTGCTCTCTCCTTTTACTCGCAGTTTCTCTTCCCCATCAGTATACATTAATAAAGTGGAATGTTGATTTCTACTTTGCACAGTACCAAAATCCCATGGCATTTACAGTCTGAGAATTGCTGGTTTTTAACAAATGGTTTCTGCTGTTTTTTTGGAGACCAGATGGCAACTATTGAAATAATACATGATCCTAAACAAATAAAGGGAAAACTAGGAACATCCAGTCTTGACCGATAATGGAATCAAAGATGAGCAAGCCTAATTTCTTTTCTGCTTTTATATTCAAAACTAATGAGTACTCAAGACATTTCTGAAGTATGCAAGTACTTCAAAAACTTCACCTGAGCAGTGAATACCTTCACCAGGCTCTGATTGCCTCAGGACCCCGTGAATATGTTTCTCATTCAAGGTCTAGAACTGGGGTGCAAGTAGGCAAGAGAATTTGTTTCTACCATGCAGGTGAGACCTTTTCTTTAAAAACCTTTCTTCCAATGTGACCATGGTGCTTCCCTTTCAACAGTGCCATGATCAGGGACCTAACATAAAGTGAGGAGATTGTTTGGTGCTCTCCTCTGCCTGAGGACTGTCTAATCCAGTCTCTAGGAAAGGCCATTAAGCATGGACAGAGGGAAGTTTTCTCTGTAGATGCATTCAGCAGGACCCTCCCTGAAGCCCTACCTCTGATAAGCAGATGGGAAGAGAGGATGTTGACATTGGAAAGGGACTTAACCACATCCTGCTTCTGTCTAAATTCTAATGAGGTTCCAAAAATCTTTGTTGCTATAAATCTGGGATGCTGCTTTTTGCATTACTTGGGTAATAGAAACACTGGCCATAATTTCTGGCCATTAAACAATCCCCTGTAGAAGAGACAAAACCTTTCTGGCAAATATTGCCAGTCTTTAAAGGAAAGAAAGGCTCTTGTGCTGATCTTCCTTTTCCTTAACCATATCATAATAATTTTTTTGTGTGTAAATAACTATATCTGTGAAGAAGCCAGAAAACCAGAATTCCTTTGTTTTCTTTCAGCTGGTAGAAATTTTTCAAGAGAATATATTCTTTCTGATAATGAAGCTTTGCAGAAATCTGCACTTTCCAAGGAATGCCCTGGTTTCCAGGAAATGCAGAGAGCAGCCTTTCCTACCAGCCTGTTCCAATCTCCCTGAGTCCTGGCAGTTCTTATGCGTCAGCTTTCCTGCCCTTCAGTTTTGGAGCCACCGAAAGCCCCTGCTGTCAGAGTGCTTTGATTGTTCCAAGGTCTTCTGGTCCTGAAATAATTATTTTGGAAAATATTTTCATAGGAGCTGGTGAGCTCTGACCATACAATACTTCATTTGCGCTCATGTTTCCTCAGCAAATCTGAAAGAACAAATCTGTGCACTTTTGCACAGACTTCTGTTGCCAGTGGTTCTGTTCTCCTTGTTTCCCTCTATTTCTCCATGGGAAAATACAGAAGGATGAGATGTACTTTGCTGAAAGATTCATGTAATTTTACAACACCATGGACAGTAGAAAATTAAGTCTCTGTAGAGGAATGTGATCCACTGGGTAGCAATCCTTCTATCCATGGCAGAAGAATTTTTTCTGTCCTGAAAGATCCACTTTCACCCCAAGCCCTCCAAGCTGTTCCTTCTTCTGCTTTTCTCCCCTTACTTACTCATCCCTGAACTCCTTCATCTGTGCTGCCTCTTCTTGGCCAAGCTCTGCCAGCAGTCCCAGGCTCCACATCTCCTGGTGTGTCTCAACCTTAACCTCCAGCCCAGGTGTTTCCTGTTCTGCTTCACCACCACCACCTTTGCTCATCCTCTAGGTATTGCTCCAGTTCTCTCAGTTCACAAACACACCACAGCAGCATTGAGTGAACTGCATGCCAAAGAATGTTTTGATAGAATTTTGGGTTTAGGTTTCCCAGGGTTTTACTGAATTTGATGCAAAATTCCAGTGGGAGAGGATCAAGCAAGGTCTGTGACCTGTGTCCTTCTATCCAGATAGCTTGTGGTAGCTTGTTTTCAATTGGGTGCAAAAAATTTCACAGGAATAGGATAAACTGGGATTCTGAGAGTTATTTGTGAATGAGGTTGTGAAGCACTTGGCCTGAATTTTACACAACTCTTTAGTCATTGTAAATCTGGGGCTCAGGTGCCTTGTGTGTTGGACTGTGACTTTGCAAAAAAGCCCAAACGGTGTTGTGATTATTTCTTTGCATCAGTTGGCAGTGTTTGGGACAGCGGGTGAGAAAGGCGTTAGAGTGCAGCCAGACTCCTTAAAGAGAAGTATAGCAAAATACAGTTTTCTATCTTCCTTCTCAGTAAGGGGTGAATTCTCCATCTCTCAAAAAAAAAAATTCAACTTGAGTCACATGCCAGAGTTGGATAGAACACCAATCACTGAGTGGTTAAGACACAAAGTGGTAGGGAAGGGACCAAAATATTTCCAGTATAAGTGATGTTTTGCTATGCATTTTCTCATGTTTAATTTGTCTATATATCTATTCATGATTAACGGAAAGTAAAGGACTTGATTTTTCATTACTGGCCATCTTTCCTTCAGATGGACTGTGGGAAGGGACGCTTCAGTGTTCTAGCAGACACTGATGCCTATTTAATGTCTTTCCTATCAGTCAGGATTATTACCATCAGCATCTCAGAAGAAAACATTTTGATAGATTTCCATTCATGAGCTTTTACCTTTTACCTTGAAAGTAGAAGAAAATGCTTCAGCTGACACTTGCTTTCATGTTGCTGCTTTGATCCTCCAATGGAAATGGATCTATAATAGCGCTAGTGACTTCCTTTGCTTCCCTTACAGTGGAGAGACCTTTTCAGTAACATGATTTCTTGATAAAAGAGAAAGGACATAGTGCTCCTTATTTTGGGTCATTGCACATTCCTCTCTTTCCTCTACATTTTGTGGATGGGCTACCTCACAGGCTGGCTGAATGGTGTTTACTTGCCAATTTGTTTTTGCATCAATGAAATTAATTTTCTTAGCGTTATGCACCCCATCTTCCCTCTGATACACACTTCTGTTCTTTTGGCAAAACAAAATTCTGCATGAGTGTTAATGAAGGCTCTTGCCAGTTGCATTTTTTGTTAAAAAAACCTATTTTCAAACTCACTCTGTCCACTATGCCATATTCTTTATCTAACAAAAGGGATCATTCAATATAGTTGTGTTTTAAATAATAGAAATTCTAAACCAAGCCTCATTCCAGGACATGTTTTAAATGTGCTTTCATAAAATGGTTGGACTTACCTAAAGAAATGCTTGCCATCTAAGAAAATGTTTGTCATCTAATGAAAGATAAAACCAAAAACATACAGACATTAAGATTTGTTGAAGCAAATAATTTTCTTCTGACTGATGTGAAAAAAAATGCCTGAAATACATCAAAGCTAGCACTGAAACGGGATTCATTCTCATTTTAAAAAGATGGAACTGAGAAACGTTCCAGTCTCTCAGGATTCTGAGTTACAGTTTGAACACTTTCGTATGAATACTGATTAGAGAGCAGCAACTTTTTGTCCTGTAGTTGATCTTGAGAGCAAGTAATATAGATGTGATACTTGAACAGAATGTATTTAGAGATTTTTTTCTTAATTTAATGTTTTGTACAGCACTCACTGTGTTCTCCTTTACTGTCCTCTATATAAGGACATCATGTTTTCTTTCATAGCATTTCCCCCCTGATTTAAGGATTTGTAAAAGTATCTGGGATTCCTCACAGNAGAAAAAAAAAAAAGAAAAAAAGTTTATTTCTACCGTGTAGCCCTCTCTCCTGGAAGGACATATTTACATATTTTAAGTCTTAAGAGAAAAGGGCAGGCTCTAAGCACATGGTCCTGTATTTCCCTGGGCTCTGTGCATCAGGCATCTAAATTTATGGCACTTGAATATTTTAGCCACTCAAATTCCTCACTAGAGCTGCCTCACAATTCTGCATCCAGGACATCCAGAAGGACCCAGCTAAGCCTGTTTAGAGGAAGGACTGCCAAAGATGATCTCACATCCCCACAGCAGAAATGGCATCCAGTATGGTTAATGAAGACATTTCTTTGAAGTACAAAGAATTACTTTCATTAAATAAAATAAAAAATTATTTTACTTAGAGATAAGACATGGTGGGAAGCAGAGATGCTCAGTTCAGATTTAAGTGGTAATTCTTGAGAGGAAGAGGGTCTTTAACACAGGCACTGAAAGTGGGCAAAAATGGAGACATGCAGAAGGGAAGTTTAAAAAAACTTCATTGAATTCTGAGATATACAGAGAGAAATTTATCTGATAGCATGAGAGAAAGCCCATCATGTGCAAGCTTGTTGCAAAAAACCCTTTTGTTTTTAATACAGTACCTGCAGGTAACAACAAGCTATGGTTGGAGCCACACAGATGTGTTTAAATGTTTGTTTTATGTCTAGTTTTGCTGGCTTATGTTAAGTAAAAACCCCTTATTTTGGAAGACATGATTTAACAACAAAATATTATCAGACTCCAAATACTGGGCCTGGGTATTTTTTCTGTCTCCTGGAAGCACTCCCTTCTCTCCAGCCCACTCTAAATAAATTTCTAACTTTTCTGGCAGGAAATCTGCAGCTCTCAAATCCCTGGAGAGGAGGAAGATTTTATTTTTGAACAGACTTGTAGATGTGTCTGTATTATACCTCATTATACTTCAGCACATTATTTAGCTTCGAAGATTGAGGCTTCTGCCATCCATGGACAGGAAAAAATCTGTTTTCTATGTTATAACTTTTGTCCTAGGTATGTTTTCCTGTAGGCGTGGCTTGTCATTTGTAAAATGACAAAGCTGTTGGTGAACATGGGGCAAATGAACTATCTCTCACAACCACCCATTTTAATTATAGATTAATATGTATATGTCACATAATGAGCATACCACAGTGTAAAATATCAGAAGGATGGCTGCTTTATTTTAGTGGACAGAGTTCAAGAAAAACACAAACATATTTTCATCACCTTTTAAATCTCATAACATTCATTTATGAAGTGATTTAAACAGTTGATAGGAAGAGGAAAATTTTTTTGAAGCGTACTAAATGGAAAAGATTTAATTTGGTCTTCTCAGATAGTACAAATAAATATTCTGTCTTCAAGGAGAAAAATACAGTCCAATAATCAGTTCATACATATGTATGCTCCTCAAGAGCAGCAGGGCTGTGTCACTGCTATAGATAGTGTCTCAGTGAACCAATAATCTTGGTCCTACCAAGAAGAGTGACAGCACTATGGAGTGGAAGGTGCAAATCAGTATTGACACACTCAAGGTGAGAAGGATCAGGCTCAGGGAGTTAAACACATTGCTGCAGTACAAACACACTAAAGCTGTGCAATAAAATACCCAGAGCTTTGCTGTGCATTTAGCTGTTGTGTGTGCCCACAATTTAAAAAAAAAAAAAAGAACAAAAACCAAAAAACCTTTAAGTCTCTTTCTTCCAAGACCCTACAATATTATGAAACATGATAGTGTGAAGTATTTGCAACTTCACACATCTTATATGATAATGCAGTCTCATATCAGTAACTTACAGTTTGTAAGTTGTTTGGCAGTTGTAAACTGTCTGCATAAATAACACAGCAGATTTTCCCAGAGAGGGACAGCACAATGTCTTAGAGACACAGAAATCTTAATTTATTTGGGAAAACTGAAAATACTGGGAGAGGGAAACAGAGAAATATGTTTGTCGTGTGTGTTGGCAGAGGAATATTTGTTTTTAAAGAGGAGACAAATTACAGTGAGAATAATATGAACTAATGAAGGATCCAGAAAAGGCTTATTGTCTAGACCTATTAGTCTTCAAAATAAAAAGAAAAAGTGGAATAAAAGACTGTTAATATGAAATTGTATTATTTTTTAAAATATAGTTTCTACCATTTGACCTGTAGGATTCAATATTACTGCTACAAGCTTTAGCAGATACTCTATCTTGAAGAAAATAATGAGAAGAAGGTAATAAAAGGTAGTCGGAGAGCACACTGTCAGTTAAATACATTTTCTCTGATTTCTCTGCCGACACTGCTTGGTTATGCCTCCCATTTGCAAAAAAAAAAAA
>VWZN01003770.1:0-89354 GCA_013396955.1 Regulus satrapa | reverse complement strand
AAAAAAAAAAAAAAAGCTATGACACTCAAATAGCTGTGCCTATAAGATGGGGAAAACATTTCAGAAATCTCTTTAAAATATATGCTAAAACACAAGACAAGCAGCCTTACTTTATTTTATTGGCTGTTCACTATTAATGTGTACCTCGGTAAAAAGGTAACGTCAAGCTCAATACCAAAGTAAGAGGAATGCGGACTACAGGAAACACTTTAAAACACTCTGGTGGACTTGGGGCTTCAGCAGACTCTGAGAATTTCCAAAACCTTTAATTCCTGGAGTTGATGACTCCACAGTAACAGGGTAGGTGGAAGAGCAGGTGTTTCGGGTGACAGGTCATCACTGAGGTGGGGATGTTTCTGGGGGGGGCATTTGGCTGGGCTTTGGCAGGGCAGTAATTGCTCCACGTCAATCAGGATGTTGTTGAGCAGGGGTGGATTTCTGTGCTGCAGTGCTCACATGAAGATGTTTGCACCCCACACCTGGAGCAGGGAGTGCCCTGCCAGACCTTGGGGAAGGTGGGATTTATGGAGAGCCATGCAGGGTCTTGACAAGGGGGCACAGAAGCAGCAAGCCAGCTCTGTTGACAGCTCTCATCTTGTTTGTATACTTCATTTCTGCTCTTTACATCAGCCTTCAGCTGGATTCTGCAGATGCAGTGATCTTCTGCTCAGCAGAAGTGTGCTCCTTATGTGCTACCTGGGCCTGAGCTGGCCTGAGGATGGGGCACAGGTCACAGCTGCTGTTGTCACTGCAGCAGGCTCTGCTAGCCTTTCTGTGCTCTCCCCGATTATAATGCCTGAGTGTGTGGATATAAATGGGAAATTTGTGGCCTTTAAGGAGATGTCAAACATAATTTAATGTAGAAAAATAATCCATAGATCTGTATTATATGGGTGTTCATTACATTTGTTAAGCTGATTTCACTGCTGCCTGCTGCCCTGAACACTTTCTCCAGTTAATCCCTGGCTTTGACGTGTATCTTATAAAGCTAGTTCAATCTGTAAATTCATTACAGCAGTGTCTGACTTACCTTAATACATGGATATAGCATTTATCATTATAGGAGTCATGATAAATGCTATATTTATCCTGAGATAAATGCAGACTTAGAGCATTCTCTCATTACTAATTAAACACAACAAAATTGCCTCAATACCTTTGCACGGAGACTGGAAAATATTATAGTCACTACAAGACTGTGAAGAAAAGTCCTAATTAAATTGTTTAGTACTCTTCCAAGAGGGATTTTTTCAAGTATAAAATTGTGACTGTGGGAAAATTCCAGGGCTGTATTATAACATACATCAAAACAATGGATTGTAAGCAACAGAAAATTCTCAAGAGCACTAGTTCCAACATAATTTTGTCCATGAAAGTGTCTGTGGCTAAATCTATTTCCATTTAAAGGGCACTGGTTTTACATAACTCTGTATTCATTGACATACATTTTAGAAGGACTTGCATTTTAGGATTGTTCTCAGTTGTGTTTCTCTTAATGGATATAGAAAGTTACAGTAGTTTTTATGTCCTGCTTTATTGTTCATAATGGACTTAAATAAACCCACAAATATCAAACACCAAAGCTCTCTGCTCTAAAATATAATTTTAATTCTTTGGAAGGACTCATGAGGACAGTTGGACAATTTCGTAAAAAAAAAAAAAAAAAAATAAAAATTAATTGATTAGATACATTGCTCCTTTCCAATTAAAAAGGACAAAAAAAGGGAGTTTGTGACTCTGAGCCAATTTCATTGATGTATAGAGCATAGCTAATATCAGTCATTATTGAGGTCCTGATTGTAGCGTGTGTTTTCTCACAAACATGATTATAGGAAGCTCATTTGCATTGCTAAATGAAGGCTAAAAATACCAAAACATTTTTCCCTGCTGGCCAGAGCATAGCTGATTCAATCACTAAAATACAGATAAACAAAAGTAACTACTCTGATGAAAGCTGAGATGATGAAGCACAATGTGCATAAGAAATTAGTAATTTAGCTACTAGTGTGCTCTCCAGAAAAAAACCCACAAAGCTCCTCTTGAAAAATCACACCAATCTATCAAGGAAGTTTTTGTGTGGCAGCAGAAGGATCTCTAAAAGCTTTACATTATCTCTCATTCAGTATTTATCACGGGACGTGTTGGTAGCCTGTGCTAGAGGACTGAGTTCCAACGGATGTGTAAGAAAAAGTAATTCCTGCTATCCCCAGCAGGACTGATGACTCAGCTGCTGCAGGGGCTATCTGTTGTTGCCCCTTCTGCTGCACTAGAAGGCAGAGTCTGATCAGCCCAGCACTACTGACAAAGTGGGGGCCTTTTCTTCCTTTGCTTCTTAATCAGAGTCTGCATAGAGGGACTCACTTTTTAAAGGATGAAATCTGGCTCAAATATAGAAATAATGGAGATTACTTGCAGAGCAGTAGTTTGTTCTAGGACTCCTCTTGGGGTGCTAAAGCAGTGTGGATACCAGAGGCAGTCTATTAAACCTGTACATTTTTTTTATTAATACACTTTGAATATCTCCCTGTTTTCCAGCTTCCACCAAAACTATAAATGTACCTGTCCAAAACCTCTAAGCTTCTCCTAGGTTGGCAGCCACATTTTTCATAGCAGAAATATTGGCAGAAGTATTGAAGAACAGAAAAATGCTTTGGGTCTGATTCAGCCTACTTCAGCTTCTCAGTAAATCCCATTACAGCAATATTTAGATTTATTTTAAACCATCAGAAATAAGTTTAAAATTGTGATCACATGTTCCTGAGAGCAGAAAACATCTAAATGGATGAAATTGATGGATCAATGCTTATTATTTCCTCTATAATGTACTTAGCTGTCATTTTAAATAATGTGCCAAGACTTAAAATCAACCCTCAAATTCCCCCAGATCTACAGGACAATCTTCTGGAAATATTACATTAATCATTTTTGTCAAGGCTACAGATGAAAGGAGTGATTTTTACTTTATCACAGTTGGTAATTAAACATTTAAAGTACAGTGCCAATATTTAATACACAACGTAAAAAGAGCAAACTGAGCAGAAGGTAAATCTGGCAGAGTTTAACGTGGAGTGATGCTGTGGGAATGTGCATGTGTGATCAGAACTGCAGAGCAAGAGGCACTGCAATAACTGTGGGAGCAGCAAACTGCTTTTCCAGCTGTGTTAGACTTTTTTCTCTCTTCCCTGGAACAGAAATGAGGAAAATATTTTTTATCTTTTAAATGACTTGGAGAAGCCAGGTGAGATTTTGGGAGTCAAATTCACTGTCCGCTTTTGCAAGACAATAAATCTATATAGAATAAATGAGTCCCAAGGAGTTTCTTTTGGTTTTATGACTGCCCTGCTTTCTTTTTGTCCTTCATCTTGCTGAGTATATTGTAAAAACCTTCTACATCTTATTTAGAACTTCCCTGTTTTCATTTCCACTGAAAGAAAAACAAGAGTATGTTTGTGTATTTTTTAATCACTCTAATATCACTTCTGCACTTTAGGATGAAAACATCTCATTAAGGATCTTGAACATCTCTTAGTCCCATGGAATAGATCATAAATGATCCCATTTTTTCATAAGGATTAGACTGCAACTCAACAAATTGTCTGTGTCATCTGAAACCAGAATCATCTGACTAAATGTCAGTGCACAATGTCTGCATTTGAGCTGTGTGCACTGATGTTTACTCTATGGAGGCAGAGAACCATCTGCTAAAACAGACAATCAAGACAGGGAAAGTGCACCACATCCTACAAGTCTTTCTTTCCCTTTTTCATCTCTATTTTTGAACCTGGATCGGGCTAATGCATTTTTCTTATGTCTAATGTAGGAGAGACAAGCCTCAACCAAGCATTTCTCAGGTGTGATCCCAGACTTTTTGACTTTTCTTGTTGTATGTGTTCTGTCCCCACAAATCATATTCTATTAATAAAAACCTCTCTTCATTTTCTTCTGCACCATTACCAGAGCTTCCCATGGCAAGACAGATCCTTACAGCTGTGCTGGCTGAAAGGAAAGATGAAATAAGAGTGTAGGTGTTCCAGAGAGAGTGGGGTCCATCCCTAGAAACATCCAGGGCCATGTTGGATGGGGCTCTGAGCAATCTGATTTAGTTGAAAATGTCCCTGCTCACTGCAAGGGAGTTGGACTGGATGACCTTTAAACGTCCCTTCCAACCCAAACCATTCCATGATTCTTTGATCCAATATTTGGGCTCCATGATGTAGCTGGGGCATTCACTGATCTGTGTAATAAGTTGACAGATATGCAGCATAAGGTACAGCTTTCAGTCAGTGGAAGTGTCATGGGCTGTGGATAAAGGTGATTGGTGCCATGATTTCATTTTTTTGCAAGCAGTACAGTTTGAGAAATGATTGTGTGGCAACAAGCGTGAAATTAGTGTCTGAGTGAACCTGCATTCATGCACAATACTCTGTGCAAATATATTTAAGTAGATGCAATCTATTGAATAACAAGGCTCGTCTCAAAAACAGCTTAGTAAAGCACTGGCAACAGACAGATCAGACTAAATATTTGATAGAATCCTGCTGCTAATTAAATGCTATCTGCAGTAGACTCCAATTTTTAATGCAGCCAGTGATGATCTTGCACTATGTAGCTCTTTCATTTGACTCACTTCTCATTCTATAAACTCAGGCTTCTTGGGGGCTGAGTGTGCATTAGCTGGCAGTGCACCTGGACAGGAGAGGCTCTGCTGAATGACATCCACATGAGACACTTCTGGGGAAGTTCCATCTCAGATTTTCTCTCACCTGTTCCTGTAGTTTACAGGCTCAAGGCTGGGCAGATGGCAATAAATGCTCTCTTGGAACACATCTTCTGGTTTTGTATCATCCAGGAAGCATCTGATATGGGTGCTAAAATATGTACCAAAATGCAGCAGGGCTGTCAGGTTGGGACATTTACTTCAGAAATGTCTTCCCAGCCTCAGTTAAGGTGCTAGCACAGTGGAGTCCTATGTGGTTGATGAATAAAAATCACCCATAGTAACTCTTCTTGCTAAAAATAACTGCAATCACTGAAAAATAATCAAATAGGCAATTGCTTTTTCCCCCATGTTTTTCCAGTTGGTACATTTTAAATGGAAAATTTCAATTAATTATTGGTTCTTTTTATAAAGAGTCTATAGTCTGTATCATCTGATAAATCATGGATCCTGCAAATATTTATGATATTTACCTAGTAAATTTAATTTCTGTAAAATTACTCAAATAAAGAAAAATATTTTCTTTCACATCCAGATCAAGGTCCAAGGTCACTAATAGGTGTTTCCAGAAATAATGTGAACTCTTATTTACTTGGGTCCTTCTCAAGGGAAACAAATATCCAGAAAAAAAATTAAAATAAGGAAAGGATGGATGGGAAATGGTTTGTTCTGGGCAACAAAATCTGTCCTCTTATTACCAGAAAGGTTTTTCTCCTTTGCTTGATCCTATGATTATTTCAGTTTATTACCAAATTAAGGAAGTAGAACAACACCATGCTCATGACAGACATAAAATCTTTACCTTTGTACATTTGTAAACTGTTATTGATGATATGGAACACCATATCATTTCATGGAGTGATAAAAATCTGTATTTGCGAAAAAGTTTTGACAAAAATTACATTTAACATGAAAAAAAAATTTATAGTAGATTCAATTACAAATAACTTTGTTTTGTAAAAGATAGAATGACAATGATGCAGTAAAAATAGATTATTTGAAATAAAATGTTTTTCACTTCCAAAAACCTAACCTATTTTTTTTAAAAAAGTTGAAAGGAAATTTGCTTACATGTGGTAACCCTTCAAAACAAAAACACAATAGGGAAGAATAAACATGCATTTATTATCAAAATGTTGATGTACAAGTTGTAAAATACCATAAATGTTTGGAATATTGTCTGCTGTTAAAAGGATTTCATGTCAGCAATATTTTGACTAAACTAGGTTCCTTTCTATCCAAGATAGTTTCATCCAGAATAGATCCATGAAAACAGAGACATATGTAATTTCTTAACATTTTATAACACCTAGCTATGGATCTGAGCAAATTCTTAATGTTTTTAGCTCTTCTTACTAAGCTGCTTTTCAGCTCTGGCTCATTCAGCCTATTGTTACAAATAAAAAGGTCTTTCTTTGTCATGGTTACCATACATAACTAATGTGTCTGATCCTGCATCCACTAAAATCACTAGCAAGACTTTGACCTGGCCAGGGTCACATCTTTAACTACAAAGCAGAACACATGATGTTAAAGAGCAATGTGAATACACTCACACTGCAAATTTTTCAATGAGTTTCAGGTATTTAAATGAAATTATTCAATGTTTGGCCTATTTGACACTACATTAACATATTTACATCATGTACATCTGTTTTAAACTCAACAGCAGGGGCTTAGAAACAGAAGTTTCACAAAATTTCAAACTGGACCATTTTAATTAACTGAGAGATTGGGGGTAATGTTAAAGCCTTCAAGATAAAGCTGGCCCCAATATAACACTGTCTCTTGCAAATATCCAGGAATGTGGCAATCTTTGAGAGGCTGCCTAGTGAATAGTTTCAAGTTTTCTTCCAGGATTTTGAAAACAGAAGTCACACTTACTTAAAAAAACTGTATTTTGCTGCTGATGGTCATTTTTCCAGTGACAGAGCCAAGAGGAGAGCAGAGTTGTGTGTGGAAAATCTCAGCCAGTGTGCTGTGTGGGTTTCTCCTTGGCCAGGGGTCCTGCTTTGGGAGGGGTGCAGGAGCAGGGCTGTGCAGGGGGACCGGGGCTCACTAACTGCTGCAGCCCCTGGTGCAGCCGTGTCCCAGCAAATTGTTGTTCCGCCCGTCCTGGAGCTTCTCGTGGCTCTGGAGAGATGCTCTGCTGTCAATGCTGGAAGTCTGTCCACTTTGATCCTGCTGTCTTCTTAATCTGCCAGAGGTTAAGAACATTGATAGAGCTGTCATGTGCAGGTATGGGAAGGACAGCCGCTGCCTGCCCTGCAGATAGCCTCATACTCCTGGTGTGAAACATTCCTGCACCATTTCACCTGGATTAGCTGCTTGAGATTTGTAGCTGCCATTTCCTCTAAACACTGATGATTGCTTCCTCCTAAATATGTGCAATTAGGTCTTGGACAAATCCTGCTCCCCTTAAAGCCTACCATAAAGAGCCAGCTGAGGAGAGTGCTTTCCCTGGCTTTAGCACCTCTGCTCAGACTGTAGCTTGATGAAATCTCCAAGTAGCTGGAGGCTGATGAAAGCTATTGACTGGGCACACAACAGCTGCTCCCCTCTGTTGTCCTACAAAATTATCAGTAACCTTCTTCAGAAAAAGAGGAAAAAAAAAGAGATTAAAGTATTTTCACTATTGCTCTTGTTGTTATTTAATATGTTGTGAGTGGTTTAATATGTTATGAGTGAGTTTCAAGGAACAACAACAACAAAACCCCACGCCTAAAGACTTCAAAGTTACCTTCTTTTGACATAATTTTCTAGAGAGCAGCAGCAGCCGCAGAAGTACCTGCAGTCCCCACTAGCCCAGTTATTAAAGAGCTTCTCAGCATTTCTGCTCAACAGCAATCTCTGTGATTTTACTGTGATTCATATCATATTCATTATTCTCCTCCAAACACTGTAAATTTCAGGAAAGATGTAAAGATTCATGGGGAAGCTATGGAGAGAACTGTTTTGGTTTTTTAAAACATGAACAGCTACTATTTTGAAGAATTTTTTCTCTGACTGTTTCCTTTCTCAAAATGGGAAATAGTATTCCTGAAAAAGGCACCAAGACTTGGCACCAGACACATTATGGAAGAGCTCTTTGGTACAGCAATTATAAAAGATATATATGCTATACTCCAAAATAAAATAAAAAACAAAAACAAACCTCAACCAACCAACCAACTAACCAACCAAACAATAACAAAAAAAACAAAAAAACAAAAAAACAAAAAAAAAAAACCAAAGCAAACTTTGCAAATAATGCAGAATACCTAGAAAATGGTTATTAATGTAAAAGAATGCAAAAATCAATCAAGGGTCAATTTCAAAGCCTTAAATACTTCCAGGTGGCATAAACAATATGGAGACGCCATACTGAACACTCAGAAGAGAATATGATGAAACATGAAAACACTGTAATTAAACAGATGACTAGAAGAGGCTATTCAAACAAAAAAATATGGGAACATGGTGTAAAAGGGCAGACACATTAAATGAAAAGCTGTAAGACAGACTGAAAACAACACATTAGAGGAACAAATTGCCAAAAGCATTTATGGTGAATTTTTTCAAGTGCACCAGAAATTCAATGGGTATCACTGAGTCTATAGGTCAATGTATGAGTGAATTATTAGAGGATAGCACAGAAAAAATGAGTCCCTATCTGAAAAGCCAATGAACTAACTTCCCCCATGTTCATGACAAATGAGCTTGGGAAGATTCCTTTCCTTATGAGAAATGTACCAATGAAACAGCTTTAGAACCAGTTGCTTAAATTAAATTTGATCAAGCCTCAAGACAATGGATATTCACTCAAGGACTCTAAGAACATTATAATTTTTGCACAGCTGAATGGAGAATGTGACTTACTCTTCAAACTGTCTTGGCACCATGGAATACAGCAGATGTGATGACTTTGTTGGTTTGGGGTGCTTTTTGTCTGTTTGTTGGTTGGGGCTTTTTTTAACAAGATCTTCAGAAAAGAAGATCAGGAGAGCAGTAGAGTTCAACTTGAGACTTGGAACATCTCAGGATCTGAGCTACTGGTACAAGACTAATGCATTTGTAGGCACTGAGAGGAAAGACTGCAGTGCTTGGAAACTCACGTTGCAAAGTATGGGTGGCAAACCTTGCAAACTGCGAAATAATGCAGTGAGAAAAAATTTGGCTCTATAGAGATCTGAGGACTCATTTCATTGGTCTTAGACATGGAAATGCTTTCTCCCTGGAATTGTAAATTTCTTTTGTTTGTAAAATGCTTAAAAAGAAGGCATTTTCTGCACTGCTCAATATTGAAGTAAAACAAGAATTCTCTCAATAAAAAAATGAAGTAAGAAAACTTTTTTTTTTTTTTTTAAATTTTGAGAACCACTTGAGCCGGCACAAAGGCAGAATGTATGTAAGGACAGTGGAAAAAGGAGAGAAATGAAGCCCATTCTGGGTTCAAAAGATACCTCTGGCCAGCGTCAATTTTTTCACTCTCTACAGATATGGTTAATAATGCTGATTTATTTCAATTATTTTCTTTTATCCTGTTCCTATTCCCCAGGTCTACTATAGTGGTGAAAGTAAGAAAACTTTTTGTGCTAAAGAAATACACTGCTTTAGCAGGACTTCACTATATTCTCTTTTCAGACATTTTCTATATCTAGATTCACTACACTTATTTCAAACTATCAGAGTAAGCAAAAGGTTATTGACCTGATTATGAGGTAAAAAATTAACTGCTATTTAACTATTTGATAATTTATCAATCACTTTATTTGGTTATTAAAATAGCATTAAGGATTTCGCTCTAGGGGTTCAGTTATTGTGGGCATGCAGAAACCTGCTTACCAGTGTACTCTCTGGGCTGGGAAACTGGACTAAGAACCAGGAGATGCTGATTCTGTTTCCACCTCTGTCACCCTTATGGACAAATTGCAGCACTTTTCTGTGTCTCAGCTTCTCTCATGAGATGCCAAGGCAGCTGCTGTCAAGAATGATGGAAGCTGAGAATTTTGTGTCTCTAAGTACTGCTCTGTGTCTCACAGGCCTGGATGAAACAAGGAATTACAGTCTGGTGTCTGTGATAATTAGAAAAGAATGTGGCATGTATAATCAACCAAAATGCAATTATACTGCACGTATAATTATGTCTGTATGCATTATTGAATGTATGAAAAAACAAAAGTAAAGAGAACAGACTGGCTAAAAGATAGCATGGAAAATAAAATATTGAACAGAAAAAGACTGCAACAACTATGGCAGGACAGAATGAAAATCACAAACATCTAATGAAAGTCAGTAGCAAACTTGGGACCACCAGGGAATTGCTTACAGCTCTGCTTTGTTCTTGAGATGAAAAAGAATACTGAAGTTTGTCTTTAGGCTGCATAGTAGGATAAGTTCAATGACAAAGAATGAAAAGTTGCAGATTCAACGTAACTGTCAAAATTGCAGATTTGCTAAGACCAAGCCCTCCTCCCAAAGCACTGCAGTTTCAGAAAAAATAAAATAAGGCCATTAGTTTGTATTTCTCTCTAGCTCAAAACTGCAGACTCAGGTCAAGACAAAAAGAAATGTGTGTGCATAGTCTCTTCAGTTAAAATAATGGACAATAACAGAAGTGAAATCTCTCTTTCTGGTGCATTCTTGATTCCCTGGTGTCAAACCCAGAGCACTTTTCTGTCAGATGTTCTATGCTTTTAGAAAATGTGAGTACCTTGACATGTTTCCTGTAATCATGGCAAAATAAATGCAGTCTGGGCCATTCTGTTAAAAAATGACACTAGTGCAATAAATCATTGGTAGGAAGCTGCTCTCCAGTGAATGACTTATCTTGCCTTTAAGCTGATGCAGCTACAGGCTGTGATAACTTTATAAAGGCACAGGGAGAATGAATGCATTGATGGAGAGTTTGTGATGGATCGGAAGCAGGTACCTGTTCCTGTGCTGAATACTGTCAGCTAAGAATAAATAATAAAATGACCAACTAGGGATGAAATAGTGAACAAGTGGTTGTAGTGGATATAGTCATATGGAACAAAAAAAAACCTGCAGGGAAAAGAGGATGAAAATGAGTTTGAACAGTGTCTGTTATCTTTATTCCACGACAGTTCTATACAGATACATAAGCAGTCTCAGGGGCAATTATGCTGGGAACTAAGAGTGGTTCTACTGAACCAACAAAGAGTTTTCCTTCCCCTCACCATTGATCCATGCAATACTGATAGTGTATGACACTGAGCATTGCACAGACTCCTCTCCAGCAGCAAGGAAGAAAGCGGCTGTACCAGCTGCTTCAGGAACGCAACAAGAACAGCAGCTGAACCTCCAGTCAAATCTTGGCTTTGTCAGTATTTCTGGTAAAGAGAAAGAGCCTGTGTGAGCTATGAGTTGGTTTTTAAGGTTCTTATTTTCTCAATACTCGGCTGTTATAGTAACACTCCTGCGTCACTGATTTCTGATGCTGGATCTTGAATCTGATATCAGTCAGTGGAAGGGAATTCAGAGGAGAGGGAAAAATCCCAGGTCCAAAGCCACTACAGCAGTACAGAGCCCTGCCATCAGGCTTTGCAAAATGTAGTTGCTGTGCTTGAGATCCACGTGGAGGCTGTGACACTGCCTGTCACTCCTGGCTGTTTGCTCAGTGCATGGTATCACCTTTTGTGCAGCTGATGCACTCCTCAGTGGGTCTTGCCAGGCTGCCAGGATGAAACTGAAGCCTCAGAAATGCGAGATGTTGTTTCAAACCGTGGGCCTGCTCTCAGCAGCCATGAGAGGACAAAAGAGACCTTCTACTGACAAAAGTGGCCTCAAGCCAGGCAGAGCTGCCCCTACCCTGAAACTCCCACACTCACCACATCCTAAAGGAAACTCTTTTCATTTTGAAAAATCTGCAAGTGAGTTTGCCAATGCTGCAGATCGAGTGTCCTGAGTGTGGAGGAAACAGAACAGTCTGAGCAGGCAGTGGATTTGCTTTGTTGTTTTTAGATTTAGCATTTTACCTTGGTTTCTTGATATTTCACTTTGCTGGGGAAAACAGATGCTTTTGCTTTTGGTCTGGGGAAAAGAAGAGCGTAAAAAATGAATTTTAGAAACTAGTTTTATTGTAGAAAACAAAAGCCTATTAATGAAAGCTTTTATATCCCTTGGGATAAATCCTGAGGAGTAGATAAATCTGTGAAATATTTATCCCAGTTATTCTTCACAGGGGATGGGGACTGAGATCAGAACAGATGAGACATGTCCATGTTGGCTTTCTGAAATTCATGAATTCTGGAGAATGGTTTACTAAATAGTCAGAAACCCATCTCAGTTGTATGATTTAGCAGCTACACAGAAGTAATACTGATGGCTTATGCAGATGGCCTTGCTATAAAGATAATTCTGAATATGTTTGAATCAGAGGGGGAAAAAAAAAAAGGACTGATCTATCATGAGGAATGGACTGTGGAATAGTTCAAGAAGGAACTATATCATCTACATGTCTCTGACCGTGTCATGTATTTTGTCTACTGGGCCACAGATAGAGAAGTCACAAGAGGATTTTAAAAAACTGTAAGTATTCTAATGCCCAAATCCCATATTTTTAGTATTAGTTGCCAAATAACATAGGACTAGAAACTTTTCCTTCTCAATATAAAAGATCCAGCAATGGCATTTTGTGAAGGACTTAAAAGAAACTGGAAAGGGACAGAGATAGGCACTATTTTTTTATATTCCAGCTACAGAAAATATAAACCTGGAAGTTATGACATACAACTAAAATAGCTGGATATTATAATGTTGAAAATCTTTCATCCGAATAATTTTTCCAGGGTATTATAATGCTGTAGGGGGACTCCATAAAGTAAGAAGATCCCAACATTAGCAATGTCTCACAGGGATCCTGTCAGAGCTGATCCCTGGACACCAGCGCTGATGCTGGACACCCAGTGCATCCAGCCAAGATGGGAGAAAGGAAAGCCAAGGATAGATTAAGAGATATCTTGGCACTGAGGGCAGGCAAGGTGTCTGTTTGGTACCTACTGTTCTTGCCCACTCTTTGTTTCTAATTTTAATTTTTATTCCCTGTGGCATTGATGCGTCCAAATTTGTATACAAACATAAGCGAAAAATGCCTGGATGAATAAATCACAAGTGGTCAACACAATTTCTTCCTCAAGTTGGTGACTCTTTAACTATTCCCACAGCACCACTGCCTGTCCCTGAACACAACTAATTTGGCTGATAACTAAACACTTTTACCAAATGGTCCAGAAATCGCTTCCTAAGGAAATGGAAGTAGTTAGCAGCTGGTTATCAAAACTGGCTTTAAGGCTTGATTCCACACAAAAGAAAGATGAAATTCTCAACCCAAAGTTTGTAACATTTGTGGCAGTCTGGAATGCCACAAAATATATCTCCATCCATATCCTTTATTTTCAGTCAAAAGGTATAAAAACGAAAACTTAATGGGACTTTGGAGTCTAACTGTGGCAATAAGATTTGCTTATTGTGGAACAAGTACAGACTATATTCTTCTGTTACTCACATTTTTATGTGGTTTTATGCAGAGAACCATGTTCTAGAAAGAACAGAAATATTTGGACCGTGAGGATTCAAAAGGACTCACAGTGGGTGTAATAAAAATTATAACCAAAAAGCTGCTGGGTAGCTTGAACTTTACATGTTGGCATAACCCTCATGAAAAGGGATATGTTTTGGTTTACATCTCAGTCCTAAATAATAAATGTTCAGCTGAAAGTAGGTGGTCAACAGGTGGAAATTAACATTGTTGGTCATACCAGCTCATTTTCTGCATCAGCTCACCCAGCAGCCCCAAAAGGACTCTTTTCCCTTGGCTTGTCACCAAGGAAAAATGTTCACAGCACCCACAATCTCTCTGATTTAGCCAGAAAAAGAATCACTTCCCCAAAGTTATGCAAGACCCAATCATTTATAAAACTCCTGTCTAAGCTTTATAGCAGCTCATGCACTTCAGTAAAGCAGACATACTACAAAAACAGGGCAAGATTTTGGCAGTAAAATGTAGGTCCTGCAGTGCACACATGTCTTTTCAAAAACAATGGGCTGAACGCATGTGCATCTCACACTCCACTTTGAAAACTTCACCCATTATTTTTCTGCCATCATTTTAATATCAAATGCAGACAATGATTGTAGAAATGCTGATAACGGTGCATGACTTTTAGGACAATAAGCAGCTTGGCTTGTCATCTGCTTTCCCCTGTTGGGAATAAGAATGGACTTTGATACACAGTCACTTAATAATTTTCTGCCTGCATGTTTTAGGTTTCTCTTATAAATTGGTCCTTGCTGTGTTCTATTTTTGTGTAAATGGAAGAAGCTGGCAGGATTTTACAATTGTAAATGAGTGTCACTCTTTATTTTATATCTCCTTTATTTGGCTCACTAATTCTCTTCTGCCAGGTTCAACTATGTCTTTTAGTGAAAAGGTGAAATAAAGTAGCAAAAAAACCCCTCAAAACAAAATAGACAGAAAATTTTTCATAAAGGACTGAAAATTCCTAGTTTTGCTTTGTCTTTTAAAAAGTTGGCAAAAATGAGCCTGTGAGTTGATCAGAAATTCAGACAATTTGCCTGATTTACACTTTCATTCATACAAAAGAAAATAACTTTGCCCAGTGGAAATCTTAAGGAGCAGAGTCAACTTTGTCCAAATATAATAAAATTCCCCAATTCGAAAAGACATGCTCTAATTTCATAATAATATGTAGCAGAAATAATTGCTAATCCTGCTTAAATTACCTCGTAACCCGAACATCTGACAAATTATTCATCCACTTCCTATTCCCCAGTGGTACCTGGAAGGGCTCTCATGACACGCAGCAAATAGAGCTCTGCATGGGAATGTAATTCCTGTATTTTCGACATTGGTTCCATTCACTCCCAAAGGGAGGGATCAGTGCCTGGGAGCTGAGTGAGTGGCTCTGACTGCCTCACATCTTTATGGCTAATCTCTAATCTGCAAACCAGAATTGTTGTGTTCCAGCTGCTTGTTGGGCAGCCTTTGGTTTATGAGAATTCCTGAAACCTGAAGGGATTTTCTTCAAAGAGTGATTTTGGCCTGGGAAAAATTATCCTGGGGACCACGCTAACAATGGAATAGTATGGAAGATGGCCTGTATACTGCATTAGAAAAATAGGTAGGAAGCAGCAGTGAAGGTAGAAAATGAAGAATAAGGGGGGAAAAAAAGAAGTAGAAATGGAGAAAGGAGAGTTAAACATTTTAAAAAATGAGGAAGGATTCAAAAGAATCCCAACCATGAAGATCTAATTAATTAAACTAAGTAATTATATAACTAATTAAAACTATCTCAGAAGACAGCTGTATATAGCTAATGCCCTTTTTGGTTTGTTTATTAAAAATTCCTCGTTACACCTAGCAGAGGAGCAGAAAGCATAGGAGAATTAATAATGGGCTTTTCTTCAGTCTCTGCACAGAGTGGTCTCAGAGGTCTTTTCAGGAAAACAGAAATCACTGCAAAGTGTATGAATATTCTAAGCATTTCTGAGTAAACAAGGGAGGCATAATCTTGCCGTGTGCCAGAGAAAGCTTGGGGCAGGATCAGGGCAGAGTGAAGGAGCTGCTGAAGCAGAGACAACACTCATCACTCAGCACCATCAGAGCTGAGTCACACAACTCCAAAGTGGAAATTAGTCTGTAAAATCCAATAATTTCCCCTTGATCTGGAGTTTGTGTGGAG
This sequence comes from Regulus satrapa, assembly GCA_013396955.1. NCBI lineage: Eukaryota > Metazoa > Chordata > Aves > Passeriformes > Regulidae > Regulus > Regulus satrapa. Next base: position 73,934 of record VWZN01003770.1, on the reverse strand, counting down.
AACCAGTGTGTGCAGAACAGCTTTAAATGGAACACAATCCTCCCCACTGTCCGTGTTACAGCAGGTGAGTGTTTTGGGAAATCTGAGTCCTAGCAGTAACTCCATCTAACCACTAGCCAAGAGTGGATGCCATGAAATTTTGGCACTTTCTCGATAATGTTTACAGCAATGGCTTGCTTTGTCTTGGTCTCCTGCCCCCATGGCTATGGGCACACACTCAAATCCATCTGCCCCACAAGTGATGTTTTGTGCTGCATGAGATGCCCTTGACTACCTGACACAGAGAGGGTGGTCAGACTGCAGAGCATCTGTGCCTGCAGAGCTGATATATAGAAATTATCTGAGCACACAAATGTGGGATGGATTTTATGGCAGCTAACTGTAGACAGCTGAAAGATGACTTCAGGCTCTCTCCACAGGGTAAATAGAGTCACCAACCTAGATTAATTTTTTTGGGTCTAAGCTATCTAATATATGTGTCACAGATCAATCCTAGGTCTCTCCTCACTGAGTACTAAAGGGACTAAAACTAGATAAATTATTTTTAGATGTATTAATTTAAAGGGATACAGGCATGTTGCATTTCTAAAAGAACATATATGACTTCCCTCTTTGAGAAACAGATTCAAGGCCCCTTCCTGTTTAGTGTCTCTACAAGCTCATGACTGCTTAGCAGAGAAAATTTACTTCCGGATTAGAGCTAATTTGCACCCACATGGTTCAGGTGTGCAGAAATTGTCCCATCAGTCTCTAACAGAATACATGGTGATAAACTCTGCCAAGAGCTGGGTAATGAAATCACCAACAAGAGCAGGGGTGCTGTTGCCTGCTCATCCATGCAGACGAGCCTGTAGTGTATTCAGGCTCTGGTTCTGCCAGCAGTGGCTTTTCTGCATGACTTGGTCTATATCTTGAAAAACACTTTGTCATCTAATTCCCATTTATTTCAGATGTCTCTGAAAAACTATGTGCATAGCCTGTGGTGTAGGAGTTGTTCTGTGTCTAACCACTATTTAACTCAGTCTGTCTTTGACCCCAAACATGCTCTCTTGGTACTGACTGCTTTGATAGAAAGAGTCAAAATCTCAAGTCTGTTTTCCTAATACACTGTGATGCATGTATTTTGATAGCTTAGTAGACTGCCAAGTAATTGTTCAAATAACTATATTTAACTCCATTTAAATGAATTATTTTCAGACAAAAGGTTATGCTTTAGTACAGATGAATGTGAAAAGTAAAATTTTGGGGGCAGCATCCCCATGTAGTACACATGTCTTCTTTTACCACTGAACTAAGGGCATTTGTTCCCACTCTGTCCAAAAATCCTCTGGGAAATTTTCTTAGAGTTTGGATAATTGATTCAGGTTGATGGTTCCTGCTGAGTAATTACACTCAGTAAATGGCTGTGAATGTAATTTTCTACCAGCCAGCAATTTATAATCAAACCTAGTGGGCTCAGGTGTGCATAACTGCGAGAGTGACATGTGAAATACTGGTATGCAGAAGGCAAGTGAAAAATGGTCCTGGGTGCTATAGTATGTTGACCTGTACTGTCTTGAGATCTTAGGTTTATCCTGGGATTTAATAAAGCAAAATGAATAAAGACATGAAGTAAATAAGAGTTCAAATGATGTGCGGTCATTTAAGAAAATGTGACTTAACCAACCAATTTACACTAAGATTAAAGCCAGGTCAGATGAAGCCAGGTCTTGGAAGTGGGCTATTGTCTGCTCAAGACCAGGTGTTTCCTAACCAATATCTTTCTTGTTTGGCCACATTTTAAAATGTGAATAAGCTTTTCTAGTTAAAATGTTTGGAGATCTACATCTACAAGGAACAGGAAAGCAGCTGTGAAATTTCCCAATAATATACTGTGTTTTAGAGCTTATGGGATGACAGAGAAAAATTTTTCTTTCTAGTTAGCCAAAATCCAGTTTTAAGAATATAAGCATCTATCCACAAATAAGGATATTTCTCAGCAGTGTGGGCTAACCATCATTTTTTAAAAATACATTAATTTCCTAGCCTGGCTTTAGTGTGTATCCTGCAGGATGTAGGCTCTCCCTTTTATTCAGCTACCTGCAGATGGATAGACCATGTGGAGGTCAAGGAACCCTCTCTGTAGCAGTTCATGAAGAAATGCAGTCTGCATGAGGAAACTCACACTGGACCAGGGGAAGAGTGCGAGGAGGAAGCAGCAGCAGAGATAACACATAGTGAACTGATGCACTCCTGAACTCCATGTGCCCCTGTCATGGAGGAGGTAGAGGTTTTGGGAGTGAAGTTGTGCCCAGGAAGAAGGGAGAGGTGGAGGGAAGGTGAGTTTAAGATTTGGGGTTCATTTTCTATTATCCTGGTCTTTTGGTTATTGACAATAAATTAAATTAACCTTCCCCAAGCTGAGCTTGTTTTGCCCATGACAGTAACTGGTGAGCAATCTCTCTCTCCCTGTCCTTTCCTCAACCCGTGAACCTTTTTTTTGTATGTTTTTTTCTCCTTCTCAGCTGAGGGGAGCCCTGATAGAGTGACTCTGGCAGGCACGGGGTGCCCAGACTTTCCCAACACAGCACTAGTCAGTCTGGCTCTTTCTAATTATTTGACTGACAGGAAACATTCTAAGGCTGGCATATGCACCTGGGAGTAGGAAGGCTCAGCTCTACCCTTCCCACAGCACCAGACTTCCAGGAATTAAAGGCCGTGAGTTGCCAGGGAACGGCCACAGCCTGCACTCACCTCTCTGCAGGCTCACCTCTCTCTCAACCTATTCCTTCTGCAAGATTTCTCTGCCCCTGCCCAAAATGTAGCTCCACTACAGATCTGATCAACTGCGCAGCTCTTCCATTCCCTGCAGGGTGGAACCCCCAAAAGGAGACTTAGCCAGGAGTTCACTTGTGATTGCACAGCATAATTTCCAGTTAATCACCAAACGTCCCTGCACAAGGTGTGGGAAAGGTGGTGCCTAGCACAGGGAACCTCAGAAGCCACTCCACTGAACACCATGTCATCTAGGTTAGTCAGTGAGGGGACCCACAACAGGAGCATGACTTGAACCCCCCGAGAGACGCAGGAAAATTACCTCCACATGGGAGGTCTTCCCAGAGGATGGGAGATGGGTCCTGGAACACAGCAATGGACAGTCTGAATCTTACCTTAATCTCTTACTGGCCTAACTTTGCACTTCTTTTCCTATTTCCAAAAGGATATATATACATACATACATATGTACTTGCATATATGTACATTTTACTGTTCAACCCTTGTGCTATTGTGATGACTATATGAAAATGGAAACCTTGTAAACTGTGAGAAGTCAAAAATGCACATACCCAGCAATTCCACCTAACAGAGATTTTCCTCTTTCATAGTGGCCCATTTCAGACACCAGTTCTTGCTGTCAAAGAATAAGCTGAATGGAGACAAAGGTCTGATGTAGCATATTTCCTCACTTCTGACATTTCCAGGTTTCCTGAACCAATGACTGCATCAGAGGCCTCACATCTCAAGGAAATCTTGATGGATTTTTCTCATTAAATTCTCTAATCCTCTTCTGAATATTTTTGTATATTTAACATCCAAATCACCACTCAGCAGCATGCATTTCACCAAAAAAATCATGGTTTGTTTTCTTATAAACCTGCAGCCTGATAACTTTGTGACCTTGGGTTACTACAGAGTGAATAATCATTGCTTAGTCATCTTGTCAAAAAGTTTCAGAACACGATATTATTTGTCCTGTTTCTGTCTTTTCAGTTGCCTCTTCTCTGAGTTTAAATTAGTTCAAGTTTTTTAAACCCTTCAACACAACCTGAGCCAACCCCTGGACAATCTTCTTTTTTTTTCTGAAACTTTCTAAGTACTTTTTAACCTTTTTGAGATAAGGAAGCAGAGCTGTACACAGAATGGAAGATGCAGATGTATGCATATGAACAAGTACTTATCTGTAACTGTTTTTTCCAGGAACATATCAATACATTTTAGTCTTCCACTAAGCACTGTGCTATCCACAGTCTTTTCAAACTCTTCTTCATAACTGAAGCTAACTTTGAGTCTGTTATCCTAAAGGTAAAATTTAGGTTTTTTTTTCTTCTGACTGCATTTCCACTTACCAGTACCAAATTTGAGCTTCCACATTCTTACCCTGCAACTCACAGCCATGGCTATCATTACCTACTGCAGCTCTTTGCAGTCAGATTTAGTTGTGACTATCCTGGTATCATAAGTGAACTTTGTGACCTCACCATTCACCTTCCTTTCCAGCTCCTCTATGAATGTATTCAACAGATACATGGATATCAGAGTGAGTGGCAGTAGTATTGTTACCTCATTACTGGCTTGTTTCTCCACTGCTTCAGCAACTGGCCACAAATTGCTTTCTTAAAACAGGACAAGGAGTTCAGTTTTCATGACTCATTCTTAGCTTATGGAGACTCATAACTAGTGAAAACTTATGTTGGTGTGAAACATAAAGAGAGATTAAGGTAATTATCTCATGGAGGTAATTCCCTCTGGCAATGGTACAATAATGACCTGTAACACAGTCTTTTTTTATCACAGATATGATTTGTCCCATGTAACCTGCTTTAAAAAATAATATACTTGGTATGCAGAATTATATAGTTGTATAATTGAGATGTACAAATGAAGACTCCTCTTTGCCTAAGAATTGACTTCCAAATATTTTTTATGAGTTGTATTTGTGTTTCTTTTTCTTTGAATAGAAACTAATTTCTGGCCTCCATTCCTGAGGGTTTGCATCTGTTAGGATGTGAAGGAAGAAGGATGATGATGATGAAGGATGTGATATTTCCAGGACCACATTTCAATGTAGAGAATGTGCTGACATATGCACCCCTGTGCAACTTTCATTCCCAAAACTGGGTGGGGAATTGTAGCCATTATAATGATATCATTACTTGTTTGGGAAAACTTTGACCATTTTTGCAGAAGACTTTTAGAATGAGGTTCCAGATACTCATTATCCTTTGTGAGTTTTTTTTCCTCCATGAAACTGTGAAGGGAACACATTATTGAAACAATTGCATTCGTATGAACACTCCTTTTTCCAAAAAAGTTTGGATTTGAAGGAATACCAATAGAAAAATTACCAGTTTGGACGTTCTGTGCTCAAACTTTTAGGTAGCTTGGTTCACTAAAAAGAGAGTGACATTTGGATTGGTAATTCTAAGTCAGTAATAATGAGCAGGAATCAGAGGCAGACGTGAAAGGGCACATGGGAGCAAGCAATAGTTATTACTGCCCGAAACCAAACCAGGTTCAATCACATTCAGAAAAGCATCTTTCCAATTGCAAGAGCAATCTCCAAAAGCAGACATATCCATTACAAAAGGGAGAAGAAAGGTTCAGTGAAGAGCAGCGCAACTGCTAGAAATGCTTAGAAAGAAATGGATTTGAACAGAATTAAGGTCAGCAGAAGGGGCAAGAAAAGGGCTGCAGTCTCATCCACAAAAGCATTCACATATTAGAAGGATTATGATAAATATCTCCAGAGACACTAAGTGACATAAAATATGTATTAAGAAAAATACATTCAATGAAGTACACTGCAAATCATTAGGAATATTCATTTGCAATCAAACTAAAATGAGAATACTCAGGAACTCTGGATTTCAATCTGATAAAACAATTAAAAGGACAAAAAAAGGAACCAAAATGAGAGAGATAATAAATTTGTTCTTATCAAAAAAATGCAGAGAATATTAAGTAAGCTTTTCACCTACAATACGGGAAAAATCAGACAACAGGATTTTAAGCATCTTAGCATGGTTAAAATATGCTCCCTTAAGTTTTGCTGTTTATTCTGGGAATAGAAAGAGGATCTGTTCACCTTGAGCTGTTCAGGATCATTTATAAGAGAACTAGATGTACTCAAATGTGCTTCAATTTGTGGCAGATTTTTTAGTGTGCTAGCTTGAACGAATACTGAGAAGAGGAATAGGGTGTATCAATAGCTCGAGGCAGAGACAAGTCTGTTCAGATCAATGGGGACAAGACAGCTGAATATCATAACAATGCTATAGCATCATATTGGAATTAAGTAAAATACCTCCAAATTCAAAATTACTGGTAATGTTTTGGANAAAAAAAGGATATTTTCCCTAATCAGTTAATCACATTTGTTTAAATAGTTTTGCAGGTTTTTTGTACATTTTCATGTACACTTGATACATGAAATACATATTCTACTCACTAAAATATGGACATTGGGTTTTGCTTTCTTTAGCAGGCTGATAATTTTGGTTAAGTTTGTGAAGCATCTAACTGGAGGATTATTCTGCCTGAGAAGCAAGTATTTAATGTCTTTTCTTCTCTAGTCTTTGTTTTCTCACATCTTCAATCTTAAAGTCATCTTTGAGGGAGAAGATGAGGCTCAGAACCATAAAGGGTGAGAAATATTATTTCATTACAAGCAAATATTGGATCTTTTTCTTAATTTCTGGTCATTTCAGGTTTTAGATATTCATAAAGAGATATAGTTTTATGTGAAGATCTGTTTAGTGGTAACAGCACAAAAATAGCAAAATAATCTGTGCTCAGCTTTTTAATAAAGCTACAAGCAAACAGTGTGGCTTTATCTGTACAATCTCCCCCACCACAGACACACACACAAAATTAAAAAAAGAAAACTTTAAAATGTAGTCTACAGCTTCTAAATTATATCAAATTCTTGAAAAATTGCTGGCAAGTCTATGGGAATACATATTAAAATACTTGGTGCTTGCAAAATATTTGGTGCTTCATTTCTGGACATAATATAACATCTATATACAAAAATGGAATTAAACAAAAAAAATATTTTGCCACAAAAAGGAGCCAAACAGATCCCAGAAACTTACTTCAGACAGTATTTTCAAACTAAACAGTGTGTGGATCATTTGTATATCAGGGTTTATTTAGTTTGTGTGTTCAAAACTAAGAGACTACACTGACACTTTTAAGAATAGAAAACAAATCCTGCAAAAGGATTTTCCTATGTTACTTTACTTTGGATCAGAACAGTGTGTGTCCTTCTCCTGAAGGTACTAGAAGATAATGTCACTGTGAACAGATGCCATACTCCCATGTCATATCAAAGACACAGACACACACATTTTAATTTGTAGCTCATGTCCACTGAAATATTCAACAGAAGATTTCCTCTGATCAGGATTGTGTAAGGGATTCAAATCCAGCCTTTTTATGCACTGCTGACAATCACTAACTTAATGTCTTTGTCTATAAGGCCTTTGCTTAAAACATTCCTGCAAATAGCAGGTTTCCATTACTTAAATACAGAAAGCAATAAAATAAAGAAAATGTGCACATTCTGTCTTTGTCTTCATTAACTGAAACTTTTAACATACTTCAGTCTCTTCCACTATGTTTAGATTCTTTTTAGCATAGTGAGGCTTTTCTCTACCTCCCTCTGTTCTTCTTGCCTGCAAGCTAAAAGTCTCTGATAGTCTCCTGAGCTTCTTGACAAGAAAGCAGGTATGACACATCGCAAGATTTGCAGTGTCTGTTGCTGGATGAAGGACACACAGTGGAAAAGAGGCAGTGTAGACCTACCAGCAAGGCATTCAATAAAATCAGATTTTGCTTTTCACAGCAGATATTTTACAAGTATTGGATTGCAAGATGTTGTGGAACTGGGATGGTTAACACCACAAAATTAGCTACTTATTAATACTTGACTTTACGTTGCTCATTTAGAAGAATCTGAATTTTTTTCCTTGAATCCTAGTCATCTGGGGAGTCTCATTTTTTCCCTTGAAAGACATGCTATTTTTTTCCATCCTTTATTAGGATTTATGTAGTGTTCTGTGGCACTGAAGAAAACTGAGCAGAAGGCTTAAGTGACAATTAAATGTAGACTTTTGCTGATGAATATAATGAAGATCTAAGGAAATAGACAGTTTCAACAGCTACTATGTAGAGGAACATGGAAGACTATCAAAACATCTGGCTGCATTAATCTAAGACTGATTTAAAGCCCTGTGTGGGATTGACACGTCACCTAATGATACAATCTCAATTTAATAGGTATTACACTTGTAGGAACAAATGGTTCACATCTTTCAGCATCTGCAGCTGTTCCTAAGAACCTGGTTGGCCATGTGCTTTGGAAACCCTTGTAAGCACAGCCTCAGCCTGTACTGCCAGTCCTGAGGGCATAGAAGGCCTAAGGAAATCCATCCTGTGTGTGTTTCTCTGGTGCATCCTGCATAGCTTCTTCTGGTACGATGGCATCTGTGCCTGCCATTGCTCCTGTTTTGTTCTCATTAACCTGAATTCACTTTGCACTTTGAACATTTGATATCTGTTACCCACCTTGTTACAATTTTTTTATTTGAAAAATATTACAGGAGACGCTCCATGCTTTTCTTAAGTTATGATGCAATTTAAAGGACAAATGGTGGTGATCTGACTTTAGACAATGCAGGATCTGTATAGGTCTATACTAAATATTCCTCCTTTACCTCATCAAAGCAAATCAAGCAATGACCAAAACACATGCTTTTCTGACCGAAGTGCATGTGATTTACCTTTTGCTTCCATTTTACTTGTACTCCATTTAAACTTCTGATCTCTCATCAGCCTCTCAGAGTTCTTTATACCTTGTGTTGTACTGTGGTTGTGCATTATGAAAAAAATGGAAAAAAAATCCTATGCATAAAAAGATTTAAGAATGAAATAGTAAAATCATGACAAGAGAAACTGTCTTACAGAATCTGGTGTTCTGACTTTCAAAAATTTCTGTATTTTGGATATGCTTCATATATGACTCTAGACGAGGTGGGAGAGTAATAACTGGTAATGAGTTAAAACTGGTAATGAACTTCTTCTAGGAAACACATTAAATTGATTAATCAATATAATATTTTTTTAATCTTGCTATTATGATCTTAATAATTTTGATTTTTGTGGGTTAAACTACAAAGTTCAATCGATTCGGAAAATCCACCAAGATGCTGCTTAAAACCTTCTATGGGCTGACTTGTTCTGGCTACTCTTCTTCACGGCTTTTACAGAAACCAATGACATTCTTCTGCTAGAGATCATGATGAAGGATCTGCTGGACCTTTCTTTTCTTTCTAAAACCTTGTAGTTTCTGTGAGCAGTCAGTATCAGTCACAGAAATGTCCCACAGATTGTAACAGGAAGAAAGGTAGATCACGGCATAATTTCCTTTGTGCTGTTGTGCAAATTGTGCAAAGCTGAGAGTTCCTTTCTCAATTTTAATTACAGAGACAGTAATTACCTGCATTGTATCCATTAAGTATAAACAATCACAACTTTAAAATTAATTTTTAACATCTCACAACTCTATTAGAAAGGGTTGCATATGTAATTAGGTCAAATAAAATTCACTTGAATGAAATGAGATAATTTGACCAGAGACACAAACAACTCCATAGTTATGAGCTGTATCTGCTGATACAAACAGGTCTGTAATGACTGAAACTCAGAGGCAGTAAATGATGAGAAAAGCAGTGCATTAATTGAACCAGGAAGATTATTGATATCCTTGGGAATCAATCTTGTGCTTCTGTCAACCCTGCCGAACCATTAGATTAGAAGTTCTTGCTTCATGTCTGGTATAGATGTTAGGATTGTTGGAATTTTTTTTTTTTAATTTTTTTTTTTTAGTGGGGAAGTAGGAACAGTTTTTCCAAGTCAGAGCAGTGCTGTTCATATAATTAAAATTTCATGAGTTATGACTTCACTTGGTTTTGTTTGAGTTATGAAAAAGCAGTACCTTTTATTTTATTCCTCTGCTTAATTACTGATAGTTTCTCTGGGGAGTTTCACTAACATTTACCTTATATTTCTTACATACTTTCATCACAAGATCTTCTGCTTGCTTGCAGAGATGCAAGAACTACAAAATCATCACACCAGAGATTATAAGAGGAAGAAATCAATGGAAATCCAGTCTTTTAGGCTCTGCTTCTGTGATCATTAATCACCTACCCTTACACTGTGAGGGAAAAAAAAATAGCTCTCAATTTAATTTTAGTACTGAATGCTAAAGAGGCATTAAGAAATGCACTTACTTCTCTCTGTTGAATATGATGAATTCTTTCCTAACGGTTTCCAAGCACTGCTGCAGGTGTACGTTCTTTAAAAAACAGCATGAATAGGTTGATTAAAAAAGATGAGAAATCATAGACAAAAATCACAACAACACAAACAACACTGAACAAAAAGGCATATGAATGAATGCTATCAAGAGGCATTTTGAAGACTCATTAAATTGGGCTGTGATAGCACAATCAATCTCATTCTTTTGGAAGAAGTTCCCCATAAAGAATTCCTGAGGATTTTTACATCTGATAGCTCTGGGAAGAACAGCTTGCATGAACATTCAAAATCATTAGGAGTAGCAACATAATTTACAAAACCTCATTGGAATTATAATTCAAGTCTGGAAATTATCATTGATCTTCTTAGTACTCTTGACTGTTCATACAATCATCTTTTTACATGGGACACATTAGTCAAGAGTGGAAGAGACAGCGTTAACATATTTATAAATAACAAGCCTTTCACGGCATACTTTCATTTTTGGTAGTAGTAGTGAATTCCTTGTAACTATTTGTCCATGTGTGGGAAGTGTTTTTCACAACTGGCAACACTTTTTTACACCTTAAATGAGCATCTGTGATAATTTTAAAGATGCTTGTTACTATTTCACTGCAATTAATGGTTGCTTTTCATCTTGCTTTGGAGGTGATTTATGCAATGTATAAAATGACAGACAGAGAGGTTTGAGTCTATTTTCAGAGATGATAAAACTGAACTTAACAGAGTTTGCCTATTAGAGTGTAAACAAAATGCCACTATCTGCAGTCACAGTCCTCATCTTACCAGTGGGCAGGTTTCCTTAGTTCCATCTTTGGATTTGTTTTTGGCAAGTCGCTTTTTCTTTTTATGGAGAGGCTTGGACTCTAAAATCATTTCTTCAAGTTCAAATGTGGGATCACAGTTCAGTCTTCCTTTCTGGTACAAAAGGATTCAAAGTTACTCTTTGAAGTATCGTTGTGTTTTTTTTTTTTTATTTGCTAGGCAAATGTTAACAGCAGTAATAATGAAACAGCTCTTCAATCACATCTGTAAAATGAAAACTGTCTTTTTAGGCCTGGAGTGACACTCAAAGTTTAAATGAGGGAGATAAGATAAAAATCATATTAGAAAGCAATTATAAAGAGTTAGATCCTCTTCCTAGTTATAAACAGATATATTCTTTGAGTGACTAAAGTATGTTACCCCAGTGAGAGAGATTAATCTGGTCCAGGGTCTTCATCAGAATATCAGTTAGTGCTGTGGAGCATAAATGACCCCAGTAATAGTGCAGAAGAGATGGGGAGTACCTCTAAGACCTTGTTGAAATCGATTTTCTGAAGTGCTTTGGTGGATTCATTTACTTAGATGCTGTCCATGAGAAAAAAGGAAGGAGGAAGCCTGTTTTGGTTAGCAGTATTTATATTAAAAAGGGTTCACAGTATTATAGAATTTCAGACTGGAAAGGTTCTCAGGGATCATCCGGTCCATTTTTTTCTGGGAAAACTGCAGTCCTCGGTCTGGACAAGATGGTCCAGCAACCTGTCCAGCTGAATCTTAAAGGAGTCCAGTTTTAGAGAATCCACCATTTTCATGGGCAGATTATTGAAATGTCTGATTTGTGTTGTGAAAAATCTTGCTGTTGTGTCCAGCTGGAATCCTCCCAGGAGTAACTTGTACCCAAACCCCTTTCTATGTCTTTTCTATGTGACTCCCTGCAAAAAGGGACTCTCCATCCTTGTAGCTAACCTTTAAGTAATGGCACATGTGATAAGGTTTTGCCTAATCCTTCTTTTCCCAAGACTCTAAGAGCCCAGTTCTCTCAGCCTTTCCTCTTATAGCCTATTTCTCACTCCCCTGATCATCTTGGTGGCCCTTCCCTGGACCCTCTCCTGCTTGTCCACATCTTTTCTTTGTGTAGTGAGGACCAAAACTGAACACAGAATTCCAGGTGTGGCCTGGCAAGAGTTGAGTAGAGTGGAGAAATTCCTTCTTTATCTCTGCTGGTGATGTCTTTGTTGATGCAGGTCAACGTCCCCTTGGCTTTCTTTGCCATGGCAGCACCCCAGCCACTCACACTGAGTTTGCTGTCCACCTGGACATGCAGAGTTGTTCCTTAGCTGGGTAGATCCCACCCTGTGCTACGCCCTTGGACTATGTTTTCCCAGGTTTAAGACCTTACACTTGTTTCACTTCATAAGGTTTTGTTAGCCCACTCCTACAAAGATCTTCCTTCAGGGTAGTTGTCCCATAGTGTCCACTTACCCTCTCTGTTTTGTATCATCAGTGGACTTCCTCAGGGTACACTTTATGCCATCATCCACATCACTTGTGAAGGTATTAGGCAGTGTTGGACCTGATATCAATCCCCACTTGTGACAGGCTGCCAGTCTGAGAAGGAGCTGTTCTCCACCTCCCCCTGGGTGCAGCCCATCAGCCAGCTCCCCGTCCAGTACATGGATCACTTTTCTACACCATGACACATACATTTCTCAAAAAAGGAGGCTATAGGAAACTGTATCAAAAGCCTTAGAGAAATCCAGGTAAACAATGAAAACAACTCTCCCCATATCAGCTGAGCAGATTACTTTGTCATTGAATATGATAAAGTTTGGAAAGTACCATTTGTTCTTGGTGAATCCTTGTTGGCTTTTCCCAATCAGGTGCTTTATTGTAATCTATTACTTTATTAAGATTTTCCTTACCCACATTATGGGTATATTTTGGATTATTTTGGATTCTCCATTTAAAAAAGTTATGTTAATTTGTGATGCTTGAAGCAAATGTTAAGATTCTTTGTCACACCAGGAAGTCCTTCAGAAAAAAAATTGCAAACAATTTGGGTTGTGTAGTGGAAGAGATTAAAAGCAACCTGTTTTCCTCTGGGACTTCTGAGATTACAATCACACCATTGTCATTATCAAAGTGGAAATACTAAAATAAGTCATATATAAATGACAGATATTTTTAGTAACCAAAGACACTAAGCAGTAAAAGCACACCAGAAACTACTTGTATAATTTGTGATGTCCTACAATTAAACATTTGGTTTAGAGATCACTCCATCATTTTTATTCCTAGCAAATTCTGTATAGTCAGAGCATACAATTTAGATATCTGAAACCTTTTTCTGCACATTATCCAGTCAGCATTAGTAGAACATATTTTGCTTTTATTACTGGTAGTTTACAGCTTATTTATATTTATGAATAAATAAATAATTCCTTCAGTTTTGTCAATATCAATTCCTTCCTTGAGCATCCATAGTTTTTAGATTTGATGAAGTAAGCTGTTAAAATAAAAACAAATTATATTTTAAAAAAACCCAACAACAATTTATGATTCCAAGCTGAAAATGAAGAAACTAACTAAGCCATAAAGAAACACATGTGCTAATTAAGTAAGAACTATGTTTATGGATTCAAACTATAAGGGAGGAATTAACCTATGGGACATTGCTCCCATGGGCCTTCTAGCTGGAGAAAGCAGGCAAGCTCCTGACAGTCATGGCAAGCTGTCAAAATTTATAAAACTCTCTGGTTTCAAAACACTCTGAGGTCACAGGGCCTCATCTTCTCACCAAAGACTGAAAAACAAGAAATATTTTGTTGCGTGGCCCCAAATAATCAGTGACAGTTTTGCTGGTGCAACAAAGAGAAAGTTCTTGGAAAACGTGTGACCAAACTTGGTCTCATGAAACAAGTTTCTATAAAAAGAAATTTTGGGCTAGAAAAGGCACCTTGATTCTCACCTCACTGTTTTTCTTGACACGCTTGATTGACCAGGTGGAACAAGCCCTGCAATATCAGACTCTTCATGGAAGAGTCGGCTAGAGCTGTAATGGGACTTCAGATTAATCTGGATAGATAAATGAAGCATTTTACTCCTATTTCCTTTTAAATGTAGAATATTATTTTGCTTCACATATTGCAGATTTCCCCTTCACTTTTATAGATGCCTGCCAAAACACAAATAAAGTGAATACAAATGTGAAAAGAAAAGCTGTCTGCAGAGTCTGAGACTCTTGGAACCCCATGTAAGTTGTGTCTTTGGGTATGGGGAACTGGATCTCCCTTATAAAATACTGCATTGTGAAGTTTTCCACATGCTGACAGTTGTTGATTAACCTTTTAGCTGGGAGTAGGAAGTGTATATAACTGGTTGAGTTTTGCCTGAGAAGCAAGTCCACACCTTGGATACCTGGAAGAGCAGCTGTAACTTGAAAAAAGGAAAAGAGGAAAGTCAGCCTCCACTCTTTTTGTAGATCCACACACCAGGGGAATGGAGTCTACCAGGCCAAGAAGGAGCTTTGTTCTGCATGGCTTTGCTCAGAACAGCAACCTGAGAGAGTGCAGGGGGGTTTCTGGCATGGCACAGCAATTATTCCAGCTGCATGGACATCAAGTAAGAGTGAAAGACTCATGGCCTGGTAGATATGATATTCCCCTCTCCAACTTTTCTCTTGCAGTAGAATTGAGCTACAAAGTAAAATAAAGGAATTCCCCCTCAGGTGAACATTGCTCTGGAGTGTCTGTAAGATGTATCTCCTGTTGTGCTTGTTCCTTGTTGTGTTCCTGGTCTTTCTCCCAGTTTCCTGAGGGAGACCACCCACAGCTTTCTTCTCCTGAAGGATGCTGCTTCCAGAGAGGCTCTGGTCAGGTGCCAAGAAGCCCAGCAAACACAGAGAGCAGTGTCTTGGCAGCACACCTGGATACCTTTGCTCCATTAGGTAATGCTCTCTCACCTTCAGCTTCTGAAGGGTTGCATCCTGTCCCCATCATGTTTATCATGAACTTTAATGTGCACCTGGATGAGGTCACAGTCTACCTATTCCGCTGGCCTCATCTTTATTTACAATTGCATTAAAATAACCCCAGAAACAAACTTTGCTATGCTACAAATATGTTGTTTGGGCAATAATTATAGTGCCATCTGACTGAAAAAGTGAAGCAGTATATTAACACCACAGTCAATGCTTTTTTTTTTTTTTATTCATGGCCCTCAAGTACATTTAACTTGAAAATTATCAGAAAGGAAATATGCAGAAAATACCAACAAAATGGGACCACGGTAAAAAAGAAGCCACCAGTTCCCTCACAGAATCTGGATGTTTTATTGTAAGAAACTGTCACAAAGGAAATAGGTCAGCCATTTGGAACACTATTTTTTAAGTGGAAAAGTAACAGTATACTGGGATGTTAAAAAGCTTTTCAAATGTTATTCGAATATCTAACTTTCGCAGCCACAACAATCTTCTTGGTGTTCTTTGTCTCAGAGTTAATTCTGACAATCATTTGCTCTAACAACTGAAATGCAAAGTCTGGAAAAAGTTTTCTTTTATTTGAAAAAGAACGAAAAGTGAACCAAGGTTAATTAGTTTTTGTTGTGATCTATTGAAATGGGACAAATTTTCCCTTAGCTGTGACTGACTAGATGAAAGAAGAATCCAAAGTAAATCTCCGAAGAGCAATAGACAAGCATAAACAAGTAAAAGAGTGATAATTAGAGTTGGAATTTACAAACACTATTCACCTGAAACATCGACTTACGTTAGGAACAAAGCCTGGGGTCACAGCTTTCTCTAGAACAGCATCCCAGTTGACATCAGCTAGGTATGGAGAGTTTTGGATGTCTGCAAGGCTTGAAAGGCGGCACTCTGGGTCCTTAGTGAGGAGCTGCGATCAAGCACAAGGCATTTGCTCAGGGACTGGATGTCAAAGAGAAATGTATCACACACATAAATTGTATGACACATATTTTAAAGTAAGAAAATGGCTAGGGAATCTTCTAAGGGATGCTAGAAGTCCCAATTTAAAATAAAAAATTAAAAGTGATAACTCATAGGATATGAGTACAGTTTAATTGCCACCAGATGGCTGTTGCAGGCACGAAGTGTATAAATGTAACAGCAACAAAAGTTTGCTTACAAATACACAAGAGCCCACGCAAAGTGAAACATCAGAGATTGATGCCACCTGACAATTGGTATTTTCTCTTTAGTTTTTTGGAAGATACAGTTACACTGAGCATCCTGGCAGCAATTAAAATTATCCTCACTGCTCTATGTATTCAAAACTAGACTGCTAATTGCTGCAAATGATATTTTTTTTTTATCACTCTATTCAGACATTCACAAATATTTCCTGTTCAAGTGTCAATATTGATCATCTGAAGTACCTAAAAGAGACATATTATCTCTGTGGAGTGGCCAGACAATTAAAGCAAACACAAAACTGGGATTTTAGGAAGAAAACAATTTTTAGGGTTGGATGCATTTAGAAAGAGCCCTGCCTTGTAGCTTAGTGATGTTTACAGCAAAGTGGCTCAGCTTTTGTTATTGCAACTATAGCAACATGGGACAGAAAGAAATTCAGCCCTTTTAATTTCTAATCTCCCTGTCTGGAAGCTGTAGCAGAAATTCAGAGGGCAAGGTAGTCCTTCCATCCCTATCCCACTTGCATATTCATAGCTGGAGGGAAATGAGGCCAGGGTACATGCAGGGAATTTCTGATCCCCAACCTTTTGCTATCACTAGTGAATCAGATTTAAAATAAAGGGAATATTAAATTTTTACTTCTTTGAAGCCGTGAAAAGCCTGAGTCTAAGCCTAAGAATACAACACCTTCTGAAGAGAAATACTGCCCCACTCACATTCAGAACAGCCTCAAAATTAGCTCTGCTCTCTTACCCTTGAAATTTTGACTACCTAGTGTGTGTGTTTGTCTGATGCCTTTCCCAGTGTTGGAGAGGCTTCTGGAAGAGGAGATAACAGAGGAAAGAAGGTGTTTGTGCTTCCTTACCTTTTTCAGTAGTGCTATCATACCCTTGCACCATGTGGATGAGTAGTGAACCCTTTCAATCTTGAACATGTTGAGTATCTCATCAATGGGGGTGGCTGAATGAATTTCATAGGGCCTCTGGGATAAAGTTAAATCAATATCAAGTCAGCAGGAATGAACAAGAGAGTGAAGACTATTCACATTTTCCTGAGCTCAGTGTTGTTTATCTTGAAAACGTGAAACCCAAGAAAACACAAAAATTTTGAGTCTAATCCTTTGTGTGTGTGTGCTTTTCTTTGGTTGGAATGAATGTAATTACTTATAGGTACATTTCCTCTTCAAGCTTTTCTCGCATGAAAGGAAGTATCAGTTCAAGTAAGATGAATAAATAGTATTGTTCCTGGGCCCTCCTATGTGAAATGTGGATTTTTTTACTATTTTTTGCTTGTAACACAAGCAAATGATCAGATCTTGCAACCTAAACTGACAAAATCTAAAAGAGGTGGCTGAAAGGAGCTTTGCCATCCTAATTTTACTGAGTAGTAGACAAAGAAACTAAAAAATGCTTACAAAAGTCTGTGTCAGAATCACAGTAAAAAACAAGACTCCAAATCTCAATCCTTCTCCTTTGTTTTTCTTAAAATCCAAAATTAACACATAACATGGATCTGCTATCATGTGTTTGCAGTTCCTAAATTCTTCTATAGACTTAGCAATGCTCTGGTCTTTGCAGTGATTTTTTCATGAAGTTTTTTTCTGATTTATTTTTTATTACATGCAGAATTTGTAAATAAAGTACTACATATAAATTTATATTCTTGTTTTTTTCTGTGCACATACTTGTATGTTTGAAGCAAGTTGTTACAATTATACTTAATGTATTTTTGTAAACAAGGACAGAGAGTGGATTGCTTGTGAATTAAGTTGTACCCAGCAGGTGATAAATATGTGATATGAGATCTGCTGCTAAATGCCATCCTAGCAGCAGTGTGCAAATTAAAGCATCATAATTCATAAGCAACATAGAGGAGTTACCTATTAATCTAATATCCTGAACAGCAAAGGGCAGGCTCTCATTACCTTGACTAAGAACTGAATCACCCCTCGACTTTTGCTAGTATGTTCTGGTAGAAGATTATAATTTAAGAATATTTCTAGGTGTAGTTATCTAATCTGCTAAGGAATTGGAATCATTCTTCATAAAAGACACAGGACATATTATTTTTCTGAGAAGATTCATGCATATATTTAAATTTCATATGTAGGAAACTAAGTGCATTCCAAGGCACTGGAGTCTTCTAAAAATAAAGTCAAGGGAGATCTAAATCCCTTTGCTTTGATTCACATTCAGTTTGCCCATTGTCATTTAGCTATACCATGACTGTATGAATTCATTAGGACCTAAATTTCTGGTTTAAATACATAATTTTCCTGAATTGGAAATGAGAAATTGTATGTCATATCCTTTTCCCTACATGTGGTAATGTTGCCATAAAACATTTTCTCCAAATAAAGCTTTTGCATACTTTCTGTCACCTAGAAGCAACCTACTGCTGACTTAACTTGGTGATCAACAGGATCATTGAGACGGAATGTACACCAATAGTTGAAAAAGGCCATTAACTCTGAAATTAGCAACTATAAGGAATTCTGAATCATTAGAAGTTTTTCTGTAAGGATGTTTCTGCTCATGCCTTTTTCCTGACAGGAAAATCCCTAAAATTTAATTTATTTTCAATAATTTTACTATTCTAAAATTTTGATTTTTTGAGATTTGCAGAGATTTTAAATATTTTTATTTGTTAATTTGAACTATAAATGGCCATTGTAAGTTTGTTCTTCTGAGATCCTTCATGCCTCTATCTCCCCTGATTTTCAGCTATTCAATTCACCCTAGAGTCCTATCCTTTCAGTTCCATTTTGTGGAAAAAGAAAAAAATCTGTTTTCCTCTTGTTAGGCAATTTTTATCAAAGTTTGTTGTTAGCTGTTCACACTGCCATGAAAGTCAGAATCTGTGAATCCCACCTACTACTCATTCCATCACTTTGTCTCTACTGAATTCATGGTATGTACATTTATTGTAGCATTTTAGCAGTTGTCTATAGCTCAGGAATGGGCTGACACATGGCATGGTTTGCATCATACAGTTCAATTACAGTTTAATTTCATAGACTTTGTGAACAGATTGATGTTTGGTGCAAAATGAATTTGCTTTTTTCTTCCTAGCTTATCAGCAGCTGAATAGGGAGAAAAATGTATCTACAACTTATTGAGAAATGTTATCTGGACTATGGGTAGCCAAAAAATGGTGCAGAAAACTCTGTACTGGACACAACATGCTCTTGTACCTACAGCATCATTTCAAGCAGAACATGGTTATGGCTGCCCAGCAGTGGGAAGCCAGAAATGAGAATGGCTGTAATGCCTTGAGCACTGTGAGCAGCAGAGGCAAATAAAAACAAAAATTCACCTCAATGGAAGACAACTCATTTTTACTCATTTTTACTCATTTTTCTTTCGCTTATCACCACTTGAATTCAGGCTGCCAGCATCATACGCTATGCACAGCTCTGAGGTGGAAAATCAAATTTGTAATGTTTTCTATTTCAAATGCTCCTTTCTTGCCTCCTGCCTCTCCCTTGCTGTGGCCTGTCCCAGGCTCCAGCTGCAGAAATCCCTAAGTCCTGTGGCTCTGTCCCATGCCACAGCCTCCCCTTTTGGCCAGAGCTGCTGCTGCTGGCGCTGCGGGTCCATGATCACCCGCCCGTGTTCTTGGTGCCAGTAGGGTTGTTCCCTGCTGCTGGACAGAGCTGTGGCATCCTGGAGGAGCAGAGGCTGCATGCCTGCAAGCTTAGCTTGCAGCCCTGGCTGCAAACTGTGTCTCCATGCCCATCTGCTGCTGTGGCAGATGGGGCTTTGGAGCTCATAGTGGTTGAGAAGGCAACAACACAGTTAAGCACGTTTCCTCAACCCACTGTTACTTCTATTGTCATCACTTGTGTTGGTTTAGGTCTTTTCAAGACTAGAAAAACTTAGAAAATATACACCTTTTTCCCTTGTCCATACAGTAGTGTGGCTGCCAAGCCATCCTCTGGCTTGCTCAGCAGCAAAGAGCTGCTCTAAGGAGAAAACAAGCAGCTAGCTTGGATGATTTGAAGAGGTTCAGATAACAATGTTTTTATTTTAAAAAACACAAATGAAAAAATTGCTTCAGTCTCAACTTTCCTTTGTTTGTAGCAAAACTGACTTATTCAGGAAAGACTGTATGGATCTTGGCAAATGGATATAATTCTATATAATTTTTTGTTTATTAAAGTGAATTTGTCCCATCAAAGCGATCTTTTGTGATTAGTCTTGGGAGTTCAGCTTTCATTAACAATCACTCATTGCTCTCTTTTCTTGGAGACACTCACTTGTGAAAGGTTGATATAAAAACCATCAGGATGTTCTCTTAATTTACTTAAGTGAATAGAAATGGAACTCTGTCTAGAACTACTGTCTGTGACTAAGACTGAGGATGCATTCCGCTTATCACTGCCAGACTTTAACTTCTTCATTCCAGGAAGAATGTCAGTCTAAAAATTCCCCAAAATTTGAGAATTATGGCAGAGAAAAATTGATAATAAATGTTAATTTTTTGCTTTTGTTAAGAAATGTGTTTAATATTTCTCTACTTTGAGAGATGAAATAGTCTTTGCATGGGAGAGATCTTTGTCTCAAGAGCATGACTTCTGTTATTTCCATGGAAATACAAAAGAGATTGGCCAAATTTTAGGCCTTTGAAAAATGTAGCCTCTGAAGTAACAATATGCACACATTCTGAAATTAAATTTTCCATTTAAAAGTAGGTATAATAATTATTCTTTATTTCTATTTTTCTTTATCTGTAATGCTACATGAAATTGTGAGATCTTTGTGGGATGGATTGTCTGGCAAGACAAGTCAGCCGTCAGTAGTTAGAGTCATAATATATAAAAGCATACTGCAATGCAATAAAACCCCCTTTCCAAAACAGGCATGAAAAATAACTAAAAAAACCCCAAACAGCTGCTTTAGCTACGTCATCATCCTGAAATAGTATCTAAATTACTGTTTTCCATGGGGAATAGTAAATATTTAAGCAACTGACTGAAATCCTTTGAACCAAAGTGGAAAAGAATTTTCCATTATCTTCTGTGAAATTCAACCATGCTCAGGAATATTTCTCATTAAGCTTATTCATGTAATTGATTAGATAAGAAACAAATGCACTGGCAGATAAGCATTTTCTGTATTTGGGCCAAGCATCTTAGAATATTACATTAGCTTTCTTATGGTATTAGCCAAGAGAATCAAAGATATAATAGAGTCTGAAGCAACTCAACTTCTATTTGAAAAAGCAAACAAACAAACAAAAAAACCCAAAAACATTGTTAGCAGCTCAGGATTATAAAGAAGCCATTAAACATTAGGTCTTTCCTTAGCCAAAATGAGGCAATTTTTCCTAATGTATTTGAGTATGGGGTGAAACTTTCCCAAGAGTGTTTTCAGCTGGGAAAGAACCAGGACAGCATTTCTGACCTGGGCTCTGTCACTCAAATTTTACTCTGAAGAGTGCACCAGGAGCATAAAAAACTTGATATTTTTGTTAGATAACAACAAACTTCATCATTCTTACCCAGCCCCTCAGTAATTCATATGCTGTAATTCCTAGTGACCACCAGTCTACTGGGTACGAGTATCCTGGACCTCCATCCATAAAAGCCTGGAACACTTCTGGAGCTAAAAGAGTAAATCAAATTAATTTTTAAAAAAATTTTTAAGGTTAGACTATGGGTCTTATTTCACACCTGAAAAATGAATAAGGACTCAACAAACTGGAATTAAATAGATTTGGAAGCACAGCATTTTCAGGGTGTCGTTTCAGTGCCTTGTTTTACTGATAACAAGCAAACTTCACCAGTCAGGGTATTTCAAAAGTCAGTAATTTCATATAATAATTCTTACCTGATTCATTTAAGTTTTAAGTTATGTGAATAAAAATAAGTGTTAGGAGGGGAATACTTGGTCTGAAGTGTAACTTAGAACATTAAGGGTAGCCTAAACATTTTATGGGAAAAATATCTGCAAGTGAGGTGATTCTTTGTGATTGATGAAGGTGTTAAATGTGGCAAATTTCATCCTTATTCTACATTTGGATAAAATGAATCAGACAGGTTTAAAGGTATTCAACATAGGAAAATGGTACTGACAATGATTTTATGCTGTGTGAAACTGTTACGACTGGGAAAAAAACATTTTGTCAATGAAGTAATGACTTCTGTGAAATTAATTTCTATAGAGAAAAAAAATGTATTTTCAAAACAAGTATCCACTTTGTCTAATTTAATGAAGAAAACTGCACTAAATAATGCTACTGTAATTTCTTCAGAAAACTAGATAAAAATAAGAGTGGATATGAAATTAAATTAAACTGAAATGAAATTAAATGAAAACTTGGTCATGCTTTTCTAATGATTTAACAGCAGAATCTGAGCACAGTTTGTGAAAGCAACACTTTCACTGGAGATTTTATAAGCAGCACTGTCCCCTGCCATATCAGCATGGTGGATTTCAATTCCCATGCGAGACTCTTCTGGCCAGGATGCCAAGTCTAATGCACCACGTTGCCCCCTTCTTCCTATGGCCTCACTTTGTGATGTGCACACAGCAGTCAGTGATGTAGTCTGGTCACACTTCTCACTGGAAGTTTGGAATTTGACTATGGCATTTAGAGAAGCACCTTTAATAAATAGAAAGGTATTCCTTTTAGAGAAGGTTCTGCAGTCCTTGCATTATGGATGGCAACCTAATGATGTACAACTCCAGACCTGACTTCAGGAAGTCTTCAAGAGCCAAATATTATAGAAGATTCCAGCATCCATTCATTAGTTATGGCAAAACTTTGATCTGTAGAATAAAAAGCAGTAAATGTATGGAAGTGGTTTTACACTCTTTGGACCAACAGGGCCATGTCTAAACATGTTTGGTATGAGATATGCAGGCACCTAAATAAACTTTTTTTTCTGGAATACATATGTTTGGAGAATAGATGACCAGTGGATTTCTGGCAGAGGAAAACTTCTGCTAAGATGCAGTATGACATGAATCAACAATGCCATAAGAGCCATTACACTGAGTTAACTCTGTCTCACCTCCAGATGACATCACTTCCCTTGGCATGCTTTATCTCCATGTGTATTTCAACTCCTATTGGCATGCTGCTGGTGTATAGGCCCATCTTACAGGTGTGCAGTCTATCAGATAGGTGGTGAGAGCATAGCAGGAGGTTTTATTTGTTACTTTAGTGGATCGATGCACTTAAATTGCATATCAGGCACCAAACTTATATTCTGAGTATCACCATAGGAACCTTGTAGTGAAGGTTTGCTTGATTTAGCCCCATTTGTTATGGTTTTTGCCCACTGTGCCTAGATGATGTAAAATATCTCATTACAGAAAATAGCCTTTTGGCATTTTTATTGAGCTATGCAGGTATAATACTGGTTTCACTATTTCTTTTATAGCTTTAACATTTTAATAATGAGATGACGATCTGATTTCTGTGAGATATAGGTGAAAGCACTTTATTGATGCAACCTATGACATGGCCAGATTGATGCAGCTGTTTTGCCAGTTTAGTGACTATTGACTTTTATTTTATTTCATTTTATTTCATTTTATTTTATTGCTCTAAAATCCTCAAGGTCGATTCATCCTACATTAGGCAGATCAGCAGAAAATACTTTCTTTTGCCCTGGAGTTTTGAAGCTGTTTTCTCACCTCAAGCCATACCTTCTGAGGTCAGAATATGAGCAGTTACAGTCCTGATTTTTAAAGCAGATGCCTTTTTGCCCACTTTAACGGCATTATTTTCAGTCCAGCTTGAATGCCTCTCTGCATTCCATCAGCTCTGGTGAATTGGTTGTAAACACTCCCTCCCCATGAGGGGGGACTGGCAGAAGGTGCAATAGGATTTGCAGTATCCTCTATACAGGTTTTTTCTCAGGGTGAAAACTCTACCATGTTGAAGCCAAAAGACCACTCTCCAGTTTGACAAGGCTGTTAAATAGCCATTTAACACTAAGCTTGTGCTTAATGTATCTAAAAGTCTTTTTGAACTGAGACATTAGGTGAAAATGAATGCTGTGTTCAGACTTCTGGAGTTTGCTGCTCATTCAGAAACAGAGCATGATCTTACAGAAAGACAGCAGACCCTCCAAGTCACAGAATTAGCCAAGCTCTCAAAAGCATGAGCTATGACATACAGGAAATAATGTTAGGTTCTGCTATAAGAAATAACTATGCCTGGAGAACCAGGCATTCAGAGTGCAAATTGGTTAGGATAAAAGCAAATAAAAACTCTGAAAGGAAAGATTAAATTCTGCATTGATTTTCTTTAAGATTTTTACTTCAATAGATTATCTGTAATATTTTAAAATTTTAACTTGATCTCTTGAACTTGTACACATAAAAGGGTCAGCTTGGACAGCCATCCTGCAGCCTGCTCTGGGTAGAATCTTCCAAAGGATGATCAGATTTGAGCTTGCCAGCTTGAAGCAAAGGCAACAGCTCTGCTGCGTGCTCCCATTGTGAACATATCCCCTCTTGCTCTTGTAACAGATTTAGGATTAGAATACTTCATCTTTTACCCCCATGCATCTACAGAGGCAGAGTATTCTGCCTTCAAGAGTTTGTGTGAACAGAAGTGGGAGTACCTGCAAAAACAAGAGTTTCATATCTTTTTCCTTTAGCAGTTTCCACTGAACAAAGGCTTTTCAGGAAAATAAATGGCTTTAATATTGGGCTTGATCCTGCAATTCATTTTGGCCAAGAGCTGTAGTTACAATCATGTGCACTTAGGAGAAAGGCAGTCGATGTTTGCATGGCAGAAGCTCAACTTTTAAACAGTGATGATAAATCAAGTAATAGCAAGTATAGCAGCAAGAGCGAATTCAAAGAGGAGAACTGTTGCAATTGGTAGATCCCACAAGCCCTCAGAGCTCCCCCTGACCCAATTTCTTTGATCTGGTGGAGAACTGCATATTCCTAGAGCTGCCTGAAGAGTGACTCAACAGCAGGAACCTGGTCCAGCCTCATGCTCAGCCTGTTTTGAGCAGAGGAGGAGCCCCAGGGCTCCTGGGGGCCCTGCTATCAGGAGTCACCCCCAGTCCTGTGATCCCAGTGAGGCTCAGGCAGGCAGCTCCTCACAGCTCATCCCAGTGGGACGACAGAGGCCAGAAAGCCTCAACGGGATCTTTGCAACTCCTTCCTCTTGGCAGTCATCATGAACTGCCTTGGCTCCTCACCTCTGCTCAGATGCTCAGACACCTGGAAAAGCTGTCACCCAAAGTACCCGGAACTTTTAAAAGCCTGGAACTCAGAAGCAATGCAGTCTGTTTGTATGGGTTATTGCTGTTCATGTTTCACAAAATGTGATCTGACACCTTTCATACAACTTTTTGAACATTACAAGGAAACATCCTTTAAGTACCAATGCCATTCCAAACTGGGACATCTGTACTAATTTTAACAGAGCAAATAAAATCAGGAATGTCTCTTGTCTTATATAATAATGAGGAATTTCACATACTAACTTTGGCAACTAGCCAAGCTAAAAGCCCTTCTATTTTGTTTCTTTTCTGCATCTATATTTTTCTCTTAATAACTCACTTTCATTATTTTATTATTTACCTGGTTTGCTTTCTTGAAAAGTTATATAAATGAATCCACATTTATACTGTATTCTGTGCTTCAGTGCATTTCTTAGTTGTCCCTAACACAAATTTCCAGTCAATACCTTTTTCTAACTAATCAATTAAAATAAATTCTCTTCAGGTATGTGTCTATTGATGCTTTTGCACTGTATCTTTTTAATAATGCCATACTACTGCAGACCGTAGGAAGTAAATAAATGCTTATTTCTCTCTAAAATAAAACAATACTAGAAGACAACATATGAATAAATTTAATGGGAAAGAAAATCTAGCAGGGGGGTCTACATCCATCTCAGAACCAATACCGGGATATCCTTACTCCTGTTCTGTAGGTTTGTGCAAATGGGAGTAATTTCTGACAAATCCATTCATGTATATAATTATCCACTGGAATTTTCATACCAGTCATAGCATTTGCAATGTGGATTATATAGATGAAACATCTCATATTGTATGCATATTTTCCTAGAGCTCTGTAACAAAAACGAAGTCATATAAAAAAAGGAAATTTTATGTAGCTGGTTGGTATTTTTCTACCTTTATATCTGGAAAGATATTAGTATCTAACAATATGATTCATGAGCTTGAAATAAAACAAAATATCAGCATTAATGCAAATAGTGCTAAACCAAATTTTCACTATTTTCCCCTATTACAAAAGTCCGTTTTGTACAAATAATAATTTTTTTAAAAATAAGATTTCTGAAAATCTGCTGAGTATTCATTGGTATCCCAGCTTCATAAATTGTAAGTACTCTGGGTCTCTGAAATTCAGACTATTTTTAATTTGTTGCTCAAAGGTGAGTTTGAAAATGCTGTTCATGATAAAATGATCAAATTGAGATCTGTCACTTGGTGTAGCTGGCAAAAAGAATAGCTGATATTATTTCTGGTGGAGCATCTACATACCAACAAATCAGACCATTTAAGCAATAACTTGCAAGTCTTTCAAGATGGATTACTGTAAGGAGCTGACTGTCCATGGAAATCTAAATGATGCTAATGACATCGGGTCATCAGTTCCTGCACAATGCCATGTGCCACTGTTATCAATATGAGAAACTGAAAATGAAACAAACAAACAAACAAAAATCCACAGTGTTTTTGCTTAGTCCCTGATCTTGGGAAAAAAAAAATGGTGTGTATAAATTGATGTATACACATATATACAATGCACACAGCATAAGCAATATTTTGATTGAGTAGCACAGGATTAGCTGTTAAAGGGTTAGATGTTAGAAAATTTTAAATGTGTTAATGATGATGTAAAGAACACATTCATATTTTCACCTTGCTGAATCAGGCTTAAGGCAGGACAGATTGAGCTGAATAAAAAATGAACTCAATTTTTGGAATAATAATCCAAGAACCTTGAACTGAGATGTTTTGGTGAAATATTAATTGCTTTCTCAGCACTCTGATGAGAAAATATTAATTTTTACTTTCCCCTGAGAATTAAATTCAGGGGTCAATAATTTTTCTGGATGATGGTTTAAACAGAAAACAGAAATCAAACTACAATAATGACCAGTGATCTTCTATCTAGAGTAAAAGCTGTTTCAAGAGCAAAATGGAAGAAAACAACATCCTTCTCCCCGAATATAAATGTGGATTTGGTAAACTATCAATTTACCTCCTAGTGATTACTTTCTCATGTGCTAAAAAGGTCTAAATTATAATGGTCAGCCTTCTGACTCAGAGCTTTAGACTAGCCAGCTGCTAACTTCTATTTTATAAGGCAAAATGCTGCTTAAAGCCTGGGCATGATGGGATGGCAATTTTCTAGCATGAGGTTTATACTTGTTATAGCCATGTAACTGATTTTGCACCATTATTCACATTATACACCTCAGTAGTTTTAATACTCATATTTAATGCAATTATTCAATCAAAGTAAATAATTTAGATACCATTACCTGAAAACAGACATGGCATTTAGAATGCCTTATTAGTTTTCCATATGGCTATATAACCTCTCCTGCCCTAATTCAGCGTGCTATCCTCATACAACCCTCTGCTTTCCTCACCGCTGATCAGAACTCACTTCTTGACCTTGCACAGCCCTTAGAGGCTGAACATCTGGATCAGCCTCAGAGAAACAACCTCGAGTTGCCAGCCCTGTTGAAAGAAAGCCCAGCAGCAATGTCATGGTCTCCCATTACTGAACAGGAAATTGTATGCCCTCGTTACTCCAGACAAAAGCTCATAGTGGCTGCAGGGCCAGTTTTTCTAGCAACTTAAAAAGTGATTTTCTCCAGAAATATCCATTTGGTGCTTGGAAGATTGTTCCAGTGTATAGACACTGTTCTGTCCAGTGTATAGCTGTTCTGCCCAGTACTGAAATTAGTGGGTCTGTGTAAGTGGGGATTTTCAGGACAAACTGTACCTGACACACCAGGTGCATGCTCCTACATCACGTACTCCCACCAGGTTACAAAATATCTTTGCACCAGTTTATGCATGCAAAATACCAGGGGGCTTGGCCTGACCAAAGAATAGGAGCTATCCAGGGGGCAGAAGGGCCCTGCTGGGGCTTATTTGTCACCTCTGCTGGACCTCTGCTCTGCCCAGATCTGCCTGCAGAGCTCCACAACACACCAGGCCCTTTCAGGCAGGTAAAAACAAACAAAAAAATTAACACATAAAAAGCCCAAACTACCAAACCAAAACTACCTCTTGAACTCAGAGTGGGGTATTTATTAACGGAAATAGTCAAAGAAATTATTGTATTAGTAGTTTTGCTGGAAGATCTTAAAGGAAGGTAGCAGGTCCAAGGGCACAAAAAGGTGAAGAGCAGCTGGAGGTAATAACTTCTTCCCTGATCTCCTGAGGTTCCTCAGCTGCTTATGTTCCTACTCATTAGTGTCAGAGCGGAACCAAAACCTGAATGCCTGCTCACAGCTCAGTGTTTAATCCCTTCAGCCACGTAGCTCCTAGCGGGAGCTGAAAATCCCATCAGTGTGGGGAGTATTTATTTCAGCACCTCAAAGTCTCATGCAGCCACCCTTAGTTCTTGCTTATCAGAACAAGCAGAAGCCTCTCTTGCCATGCCATGGGAAATCATGAGATTTGCCTGGGATCAAAAGGTCAGGTAAAGACATGACCAGAGAAGCTCTTCAGGCAGGCAGTCAAACCCCCTTCAGGCCAAAGGTAGGACTTTTAAAAACCTGAACACTACCTTATTTGCATTCAAAATGCAATAAGCTGCAAAACAGTGTTTAATTTCAGAGCACCCTTTAATATGAGTGCAATAAAAGCCAAAGATTGACCGCTTTTGAAAACACCAATTTTTCCCTGATCTATTTTAAGCACCCGAGGAACAAATTTAGCTGTATTGGATAATTTTTTCTATGAGAAAGGTTGATGTCAGTACATCCACTCTGAGTTCAGTAGTACACTACACAGTATTAATTAATAAATATGGATGACTCATATGTTTTAGAAGTTCAGTGGACCAGTGTAAATCCACAATCCTCTGGTAATCTCAGGCATACAGTCATTCTTCACCATGACAGCAGTCTATAAAAGGAGCTGTGAAAATCAGAGATAACAAGCCTGTGAGATAGGATTGGGGTAGCTGAAACCCTTCACATAATTTATGACTGATTTTATTGACTTTGGATTTTTGTCAGGTGTATTTGTGTAATGAAATGTATATTACTGGTTTGATTTGAGTTAAAGTCACAGAGCATCATTTGAATATCTTCAGTCCCTGGCTGAGAAAAATATCAAAGACTCTACCTAATCTCCCCCAAACTCTCCTACCACTAAAACTAAAAGCTCCTAATACCCAAAACAAAACTAAGCAATACCAGCAATAAAACCACCCAAATAACCCATATAAAAAAACAAATAAACCTTAAACCCCCCCAAAAATATAATCTGTGAATTGAAAGGTTTTGCAACACAGAAATACTACACAGATTTATGGAAATTGATAATTCCAAAATATTTCAGTAAAGAAAATGCATATGCTTTAGGACTCAAACACACATAAATTTGCCAAAGTGAGGAATAAAAGAAAGGTGACCCCTGTCATGTTTTCTAGATGTGTTTTACTGTTTAACTTTTGAGCTTGTAGCTGAGCACTCTATTGCAGGGTAGAGGGCAATCACTGCAGATGGGTGCCCAGCACAGAGCATATTCTTTGAGACACACAGATATTTCTTGCAGCCTTGTTCCAAGGGAGAGATTTAAGAAATATCTTTTTTTAATTTTTTTTTTTGTTTTGTTTTAATTTCAGTCATAAAAATGGAACAGGGTTGGCAGTACCAAGGCCTTACAGAGGTGCTTTCAGTCAGGTGAACACACACTTCCCTTCCTCCCAAGAGGCTGAAGCGATATCCTTCTGCAGGAAGAAGGAGTTGCTTTCTGAGCAGACCAGTACAGGCTGCATCCAGGGACCATATCCTGCCCTGCACTGGCTTTTCTGGTCCGCATCCCAATGCAGATTGGAGTGCTTGTGGTCATTGGTTGGCAGCAGTGTGCCTGCCAAAAGCCAGCCTAGTCTCAAAGGACATTTTGCATTGCTTGCCAGGGTAGAACAACAGCTTGAAATGGTATAAGTTTACAAAGAGCTATTCCTACAACAAAGCCTTGACAACAGTCTCAATCCCTGGTGTTGTAAAAGGTTTGAACAGTTAATTTATGAATGTAAAATCAGGCACAAGTGACACACAGGTTTTCCAAATCAGCAGAAGGCATAGATTGCTTTCCACAGTCCCAGCCACCTGAACAGCACAAGACAGAAACTCGGAGGACCCCCAGACTCTAAGAAGTTGATCTCATTTCAGCATTTCAGGTCACTGGCTTTGAGAGCAAAAGCTGCAGAAGCAGCTGGAAGTATCCCACCTTGCCAGGCTACTGGCCTTGTTCTTTTCACATGTGCTGCTCTCCCTGTCTTTGCTCCTATGCATGGTGGGGATTTCACTGGTCGGAATGAATTGGTTGGGAAGGGGAAGACATGGGAATTGACAGTGTTTCTAGAGAAACACTCAGGTTCAGGTACGTGCATTCTGCATAAACATTTAATAAGTAGGGAAACAGGAGGGGACTATTTCAGGCTGAAATATTCGGGGCTAATGTGATTATCAAAAACTTCGGGGCTAAAAGATTAATGTGAAGTGGGATTAAGCAAAGGCTGCAGGAGATGACTCACACCATGCTTTGCATTACAAGATAGACATCTTAATCAGAACAGCTAGGGCATTTTTACAACACAATATCAATTCACTCGTTTTTTTTTTTTTTCCTGGAAACTGTTTTTATTCGGTCATGCTGCATGTGAACAAATCCCTCCCTAGCAATTTCTCAGCCTATTTCAATCAGATTTCAAAGAGGAATTAAGGTTTTAGAGATAACATTTTTCTATTTATTTCCTTAAATTCGCCATAGGAAGAAGTGAGAAATCCTAGAAGTGCCTCATCTAAGGGAAAGGCTGGAGAGTCCCCTCATATCTGATTAAACATAACAGGATCCACATGAGAGTAAGACTTTATAAACCTTCAAGAGGGGGGAGCAGCCTTTCATCACATCTCATACTGCCACTGTTGTGAAAATCAGCATAGCATAGGACATACCTTACAGAAACTGCCAAGTTTCCTTGGTTCTGGTACTCGGTAAGAACCATGCTTGAAGGTGACTTTGTCTTCTTACAAAGGTTAAATTGTGGTTTGAATTCCTGGTCATAAAAGCTTACCAGCAACCATAGAGTCAACCTCCCAGTTCTGGATTTTTCTATTTGTCTCATAGTCTAAATGTCTCAGGAGAAGCCACACGGAAAGCCTTTGATACAGCCTTACAACCAGAAATCACTGCAACTGAAAAGTCCATCCTTGTAACATTTCACTGAAGTTAGAGTTCTTCACAAAGTAAAAGGTATAAATTGAAAGAGTAAAGAAGTAACAATGAATGTCCGGCCATATCTGTCACACACTTAATATTTGCCTTGTTGAAGCTTTGAATATCAAAACTGTGCCACAGAGAATCCTTACCCATCACTTTTCATCTGAAACAAAGGACTTTTACAGCTCTAAAAGCTTTGTTGACTTCTTACAGCTAAAAAAAAAAAAAAATAAAAAAAAAAGCAAGGGCAATTCTTTTGACTCTTTCTGAAGGTTAAAGGCTGCAACTGGGGCTTTTGCAGCATCTTTGCGTCTCCAAGAGCTGAGGAGGATGCAATGGAGAGAAAGTAAGTGAAGTAAGCCGGTGGAGGGTGAATACCCTTCATAAAGGAAGGAAGATAATTTTTTTGGTACTCTTTCTTGTGGGGTTGATGGAAATGGTGGAGATCAGATGAGTGGGGAGGAGGCTTCAGGAGCAGAACAGCTACATGAGCTGGGGTGAACTTAAACCAGATCCACTAGTATGAAAAGGTTGAATCTTTTCCCTGTCTCCCATCTTTCCCTTGATTTCCTAATGCTCTGTATCCTATGCCTGTACTGTGGTGCTCATTTAACCTAAGCACATATATCATATATTCTCATGGTGCAAATATATCATATATTCCTGTCTCAACATGTGAGGATTTACAGAAACACAGCTGAATTCCTTCTGAACTTGAATTCACAAAACCAAACAGAATCTGTCTAGATGAGGGTAGAGATCAAGCTCCTGTATAAAATAACATCCAAACAACATCCTCCATCTCTGAAGATTTTCACTGCTGACATACATATATACTGTCAAAATAAGAAGTTGATCATATCTACTTTATGCTTTTACAACATAAAATCCTTTTGCTATACCATTAGCCAATCTTAATGTGTAACTTTTCTTGCATTTTTAAGTGTCTTGAAAACTTACCCATATAGGGTTTTGTGCCAGCCATAGAAGAAGCTTTTTCTGAGCCTTTCACTATGGTTGCTACGTTAAAGTCAGTGATATGAACATGTCCTGCAATTACACAAAGTAAAAACAGAAGTTAAAATAGCACATCATAAAAATATTCCTCTCTTCATCTCACACTTATGTGATCATGGAAAGAAACACAATTGGATAGCCATGTAATATTAATAGAACCTTAATATTAAATGTTAATCTTAAGTAGAAAAATCAATTTGGAAGCACGGTGACAGAATACTCTTCTGGTGTGGTTGCACCCACTACCAGTCTGCACACCTGGACTGTTTTTGCTGATCACCTCTGAATCTTCTCATGCCATGAACAAAGTTGAGAAGTGGACCCACAAGAATCTCATGAGGTTTAGCAAGTCCAGGGGTAAGGTACCGCACCTGGAGGAGGGCAATCTCTGACATGAGCACGCAGTGGGAGATAACCCATCGAGAGCAGCCTCCAGGGAAGTGCTTGGGGGTTCTTGTGCATGAAAAGCTGGACATGGCACAGCAGTGTGCATTTTCAGCCTGGACAGTCTCAAAAGAGCCAGCAAGCTGAGGGAAGGGATTCCTCTCTACTGTGCCCTTGTGAGACCCCACCTGGAGTGTGGGGGGACACTGGCACAGGTTGCCTGGGAGGGCTGTGGATGGGCCATTCCTGGCAGTGCTCAAGGGCAGCATGGGGGGGGCTCTGAGCCCCCCAGCCTGGTCTAGTGGAGGGTTGGCACCCTTCCAGCCATAACCATCCTGTTATTCTGTGATTGTCTCTGTCTTTTCAGAACAGTAAGTAACATGCAGAAGCAGAATGTGAAGCTATGTGTGAAATTTGCCTCATCTCCAGCTACAGTCACCCCTCACATCTCAGGTACTTGTGACATTGTCTACAATGTTTTTCTGAGTCTTCTCAGGGCAAAGAGGGAGGGGAGAAGAAAAATGGTATTTTATCACACAATAACTAAAAAATTAGATCCATAGTAGCAGAAGATGTGTGTGTAACAGGAGCAGATCCCAAATGATCACTCATTTGACAGCAGTTGGCAAGACGATCAAGTGGCAGAAGTCAGAGAATGTGCTGCCTGACCAGCCAGACAGATGATTTAAACTGCTTTAATAACGCTGAATAGCCCAAAGCTTCTATTTTTATTTTTTTTCTGGGATAGTTTATAGTAAGAATAGGTTCAATTACTCCACCACTGTGAAGCAATAGTTGTTAATCCTGGTTTTTTATAGGCAGGTAAACTGAATAGAAATCTAGCTTGAAAATATGTAGAGTTTTAATTTGACAAGTCTTCTATTAGATTTTGCATTTTTGCTCAAGGATTAATGTTGTGGAGCGATGCAGATTACTATGCTCTCTGTGATTACATTTGGCAATGCCATGGAGGACAAGGGTAGGTACTTGGATCAGGATTAATATATCATGTGTTGAACTAGACTCCTGAGTGACAAATTTGTGTGGGTTTTTTTTTTTTTTTGTTTTTGTTTTTTTTTTTTTTTTTTTTAAAGGTTCTTTNTTTTTTTTTTTTTTTATCAAGGTCTCATTCAATCCACAGATTGGGTCAGGGTTTGGGCATGCTGCAGTTGTTAAGTGAGGGAGGTTTTTAATCATGTTTGCTACCAAAGATGAAAAGAGTGTAACAAATGACTGCTGGATTTTACCCTAGTGCCTGATGGAGGAAGAGCAGTCTCCACAAAATGTCATGCTGCTCCAGCAATCTAACCTAGATCCTGCTCAAAGTCCACAGGAAATGTATCAGCCAACCTGTAATTGTGCAGCTATGCATGTGTGAACTGAAATTCTCAGACGACCCTAATTTGGGGAGATCTGAGTTGATTTTGAAGGGGAAAAGGAAGAAGGTACTTCCCACCGCTAAATTTAAAGCTGTTTCTCCAAATGGGAGACGCAGCAAAAAGTTTTCAATAAATTGGCTTGCCTGCTTTTCTGCAATTTTATTCAAAAAACCTGACTGCATTTTATTGACAGTTTTTTCCAAAGATGCTCAGGCCAGGAAGCTCTCTACACATGGCAGAGAAAAACCATGAGCCAATGAAAGCCATCCCTTTATAAGAGACAGGAAGTGTTAGGCTGCCATAACAAGAATTAGTGTTCAAAGCCCAACCTGACATAAAAATTCCAAGGGTATTCCCTTGTGGCTGTAGTGTAGCATATGTGCAGTTTATTTCTGCCATCATAAAACATTGTGGCAGAAGGCTTCTTGAAAATGATAACTGAAAAACATAAAGCCACCTCATGGCAGTAGTTTAAAGCAATTCTATGTACACTGTAGAATGAAATGTTGCAAAGACCTTGGCAGCCCAATACATTGTCTTTTTTGGACAGATAATATCAATATCATCAATATATATAAAGTTCTGCCACTTAAATGACAGCATTGTATGTGATGTTCCATTAGAGTGCCAGTATGACTATCCATTGCAAAATACCTGTTGCATCACATCCATTCAGACTGATCCAAATAGGTGATTTGCAATGAAAATTGCCTCTCCTGCAGTGCATTGTTTTCTCACCCTCTTATTAGATTTTTTTTTTTCATTTAACAAAACCAGAAGAGCACACATGAAATATTGTATATACATTGTGGGTTTTTTTGTTAAAATTGCCTTTCTGGAAGGTAAGGGATAGATTGGGAAGGTAGGTTCTGCATAGCTCCTCTGCATCCTGCCACCTGTACAGCAACAGGCAGCTCCTGGGCATGTGTAGGGCATAGTTTACTGCTGGAAAAGCTGTCCCTTTGCTTTCCCCTATCGCTGGGCTTCTCCACAACCCTCAGACTGTTTGCAGACTGCCTTTGCCTGATGCTTGAGGGGCTGCTAATTTGTGCTGGAATGAAAGAAAGGTGTTCTGCAGGCGGGGGAGGTGTCTGGTGGGAGCTGGAGGCATGGAGAGGTGCTTTGTGTGGGGCAGGAGCAGAGCCGGGGTGAACCCCATGTGCCTGTGGAGGGCTGGAGGGGTGTTGGGGTGGAGCTCTGCCTGCCTGTGCTCGCCACTGCCTGATTTTAGCTCTTGTAAGCCTAAGGACTTGGGGAGTTTGGTTTTGCAGCAGGTTTTTTGGTGTCAGTTTCTGATTTTGTGTTTTTGCTTGTTTGGTTTTGAGTTTTATCTTTTGTTTTGCTTTGCTTTGGGTTTTTAAGTTTTCAATTCCTCTCTCTTGTGAATATTTCAAGCAACAATTAGACCCCAGTTCTCTATAGGAGTCTTTCTAATCAGCCTCTAAGACAAGTTTTTACTGCAACTCTGGCACATAGGAAAAGGGAAAGTTGCTATTGGTGCAGTGAATATGCTGGGATTCCACCTGCTTCACACTGTTTGTAAAATTTCTCTTCATGGGAACTTCTTCCCATCTGAGCTTCACACCTTGTAGTTAATCTCCCTTTCTGGGTATGATTGTAAACAACTAAATGTCCAAACCAAGTCTGTACCTTGGTATAATATTGAACTAAGCAGAATGTCAGCGTCACTTGGATTGACCTCTTATGAACCATGAAGCTGAGCAGTGCACAACAGATTCAGCAGACCTAACTAAATTCAAGTTAGTCCAGGGAAAGAGCTCATTGCTTGATCCTTGGAGCTGCATGAGCCTATATAACAAGATGATGGTAGAGAAAAGGTAAGAAAAAGGGAATGACCACATTCCTTTGACTCTCTGCAGAGTGGCTTTTTCAAACCATCTCAGACTGTAGAGTTCACATACACCAATACATACATTTGAAGAAGAAAGTATCTCAGTGGAAATTGTTTCAAAATTACATTCCTTCAGTCAGCTTCCAATTGAGGCTTTAACTACCCACAGAACAGTGTATGACTTTATATGCAACTTTTATGTCTCACTTTTCAACATGGCCTGAAATTGCAGGTAAACAGTGAGTGGTCTGTGTTTGGATTTAATTTTTGAGCAAATCATAATGACAATTAGAACAAGTCCTGAAAGTTGGCTGGGGCTAGCTGTCTAACATTCAGCAGAGGAAAATGCACATGAATTCAAACCTCATTGAATTTCTTGGAGTTTGAAACCAAAGGGGTGAATGTGATGTCAGAGAGAAGAAATATACTGGAGTTAATGCCATCAACTCAGCAGCACCAGAGCTGATTGCAAACCTCAGAACAGTAACACTTCAAAGTAAAGTCAAATCTGATTTGCTTTCAGAAAGTCAAACCAAATGAAGTATTTAAAAAGTTTCTCTGGCTTTATCTATGCTATGTAGGAGAGCCTAGGCTTGTACCCACCTGAACTTGGCATGACTTGGCAGTCTGACACTTATCATTAGGGAGATGGGTAAAAATTGCATGGCTGTAGATGGGTTCAGCAAAGCCGTGCACTTCAAAAAGTTTGGTTGTTGAATGGCCATGTAGGCATGTAAAAGTTTCAGACACACTTTCAAAATCTAGACAGCTTCAGGTGGATGAATTATGCTGGGACCTTTTGTCTTATTAATCAACATTGGAAGGTAAAACAAAATAGAGTCCATGTCAATCAGTATACAACAATAATATTGTCAGTTCTGGCATTCAGAAGTTAATATTGAGATTCCAGTAATTTATTTCTGGGTAGGCTTTTTTATCCCATTTTTGGTTTTAATGCCAAGATTGCTCATTGTCTACATCTTTCAATTTTGCTGAGAGTTTCCAAATGAGAGCTGAAATGTATTCAAGGAAAAAGAGTTTTAAAGAAAACTTAGATGATCACAAACCAATATAATAATATATAATACATTTATTCCAGTTTCAATTAATTTTGTTCACCCATAAATGAAATTATTTTACTGAATAAAATTAGAACAATCACATGTAAAAAATCCCTCTAAGAAACCCCCCCAAACTCAAAACATGTTTAAAAAACATGTAAATAGCCCTGTTAATCTAAGAGGAAAATACTAGATCTATGATTTAAGTATAGAGAGCATCAGGATACAGTTTAAAGATTAGCAATAGCAATCATTAGGTGAAATTAGCAAGGTGGACCTTCAAAACTAACAGCTAGGCAGTGAGTCTTCACACAATCGGTATTTGAGCTAAGGACCCTAATACAAGATGTTAAGGATGGTAAATGTTCCCTTCATTAAAGGAAGCACCAGAAAAGATCTTGGGAAATGTCTCTGAAAGATCTCTGAAAGCTGTTACATATGTGGACACCATGAGACAGAAAATGCTTCAGTCACAAGAAGCTGGAGGCTGGATGAGTACATAGGGAGAGTCCCACAAAAAATAGTCTTTTTTATTTGCTGCTCTGTCATTCTTTTTTTGGAGACTCTGGAGATAAGAAATTCCATTAAATGGGTCATTGATTCACTGTGGTTGCTCTTCTGCCCTGAAAATGAAAGCCTGGATATCTGTAACTCTATCTATGGCAAGAGAGAGAGTGGCACAACTTCTCCCCAGTAGGGAGGACATTAAAAAAGCTGAGGGTCTTCTGCTGACAGGAGGGTACTGAAGGAGTTTTTGAATATCTCAAATCTTGTGAGTGTAAGTTATTATTCATCAAATCCTGTAATTCTAGATGTTTGGGGTCTTCTGAAAGAAGAATGTTTTAAAACATAGGAAAGAAAACACTTTTCTTTCTTTAAGGATGGTAAACTTCTACAATTTGTTGCTCCAGGAGGTTGTAGAAGCCAATATCAGCTGCAGCTTCAAGGAGGCAGCAAAAAAAAACTCATTAACAAGACTTCTAAATGGAATATGCAAAGATGCTCTAATGCTCTCCCTCAAAAAAATTGATAGGCAGCACTGAAGCATCTGATGGCAAAGTGGCAAAAGGCATGTTCCACAAATAATGTTTCCTCTTCTCACCAGTTGCAAGAAAATGCTGGCCAAGGTCTTGGATCTGACCTGGCAGGGAGTCCTTCCTCAGTAAACCAAGCAGGGATCTTGCTGCATCTCATGAAACAATGTTGTACAAACTTCTCTGAGAGGAATTTAAACTCTTGCAGGTTTTTTGTAAACAGATAGTAATGATGGTGTGGCCACATCAAGGCTAAGCCTGGATGAAGTAGAACTTGTAATTTCTGCAGCACCAGAAATGTTAATTTCAATGGTATTACCAAATAGGTATAGAAATAATGTTATCATCTCTTAAAAAGTCAATTTACTTATCTCATGTTTGCCACTGCTTGTTTTTCTGCATTTAAGAAATTCTGTATTTCTTTGGCATTGTAGTTAATAGATCATGCAAACTTTTAAAGATATCTTTATTTTCTTTGATATTTAGAAAAAAAATACAACATGGACCAGACTTAGTAGATTCCAAATCTAAATCACTGTCTAAATCGCTGTCACTTCAGTTATATTGTTCTAAAGCATTAAAATGAAAGGAATATAAGAGGAACCAGAATTCTGTCATTGAGAGAACTCTAAAAATGCTTTTCTCAGTTCAACTGTAATAGTTCCCCTGAAACACTAGGTAGTCCCTTCAGTTGTCACTGGAGTAATTCTGTTTCAGGTATATGTTTGCAGAACAGAGATCTACTACTAAATTGAGAGATTAGTGTTATTGATAAGATAAAGAGCTTTCTGGGAAAGTTGAGAAAGAACCATATTTTAAAAGGAGCTTTATTGTTTGAATTAATTTCCTTAGAAAGTCTGATTCTGGTTCAGAGAATGAACCCTGAAACCATCCTTATTTTCTCTCCTCAGAGATGGGATGTGTATTCTCTCCAGGAGACCATGCAATCATCCTCTGACAGGGGCTGAACACTATTTTTAATGGCTGTTTACCCCATTCTCATGTACCACTATGCTTTTCAGGATCATCAAATATTTCTTTCCACTGATGCATCAGAACATGTGATCAGCAGTACTGAGATGTGGCTTTGATGAAAAGCATATGGAAAAATTCAGACTTCCTCTGCCAGAATTATTTTGGATATATTGTATATGTTTCTGTGGGTTTTTTTTTGTTGTTGTTGTTTTTGTTTTTTAATTGTAAATTAAATTGATCACTTTTAAGAAAAATCATCTGTTTGCATTACTTCTGTATTCCTGAGGTATGTCTCTAAGCCAGAGGCATGTACCCTAAGCCATACAAATAAATTATAGTGAAACTAGTTTTGGTGAGCACAAATATCTATAACATGTATTCTTGCTATATGTTATGAAAGTTAGTCAATTTAACTGCCTGAAGATGTAAGGCAATGTGAATGGTGTACACTAAGTTTTGACTTCAGCCAGAATAAGTTTCTTCAGTGAGGCCAAAGAAAAATCTAAGTCACTGAGACAAAGTCTCAGTCAAAAATGCTGTGCATATCCAATTACATGATACTTTATGTAAGCATAATTTGTTTAATGAACTGTAAGAAAGACCTAGAGGTAAAGCATATAGGAAACCATTGAGCCATCTTAGAGGCCACAGGCTAAAATAAAGTTCCTTCCTGCGCACCTGGTTAGGCTCATATTAGGTGAATTTGTTATGCTTGCTCTGCAGCCAAGTGTATTTTTGGTGCATATATTCAGGGCATGTTTCCATTAAGTGAAATCTGATGATTTCGTTAAAATGGTGTTACTATGTTGCAGCTTAATCAGAGCTCTTAGGGACTTCAAGAGTAGCTTTCTTCTTGCAAAAGAACTTCACTTCTGTAAGGTAAGCCTGAGGTAATCAGCATGGGGCAGACACTTGTCCTACTGCTATCACCACATTTAGTGAGTCAAAGTGCATAAACCCTTTAGAGGCTTCAGGGAATTCCTTTCCCCAACCACGTGACAGGACTTTGAACCTGTTTGAGCCCATGAATTGATAGCTTCTGCTGACCAAGATTTGTGTGCTTGTCTGGAGAAGTCTCTTGTCTGCAGGTGTGCTATGGGGGAGCAGTATTCTAGTGCTTTGCAGGAAAGAGGCCATCCATCCCAAAATTTCCAAATGGCCTACAGATAATTTTGTTGCTGAATAGCTTATAATCACAGAAAAACACCTTCATTTTGCATCATAGTGCTCACTCTGGTGTAGGATCTTTGTGATGCTTGAGTCTTCACAGGAAACCTCCCACAACTGGTTTTGTGCATTAATTGATCTTGGTGAAGGACAAGGAGAGATAAAAGTGCTTTGAAGGCTGTTAATCAGAGATTGACATCCTCACTCATTTTGTGTTGCTGTTGACACCTTTAATTCACCAGGACTTAAAGGCAAGATATTTTTATTTCATGCTTGTTTGCTGATACTAGAGTCTTGGGAGCTTAACACTTATGGGTCTGAAGCATTAAATTGCTGAAGTTCTTGATGGTTTAAAACTCCAATATGACTTAGCTTTATTAGCTTTCATGTTCCCAGGAACAAATGTCATCTATGCAGAATGTTACCCCTTTAATCAACTTTAACCTGTTTACCCAGCAGCTCTGCAATGGATTTTGAAACATAATGCCATCAGTGGCATGATTTCCATATTATAGTTTTTCAGAGATTATCTGCATTTAATCAATCTCAAAAGTAAACAAAGCACAAGACTTTCCCACAGTAGCAAGCACACATCTGCTTTTTCTGATTAGGCTTTTTCCTCTATGTATTCCTCTTCTAACTGATACAAGGTTAATGCCCTCTTTACCTATATTTCTCATGCCTTCCCTATAAACAGCTACAAGGAAATACATGACATTTCAGTTAAATACTTCTTGGAGAGAGTATATGTTTAAAATTTAAATTTAAAGCAATCAGCTGTTTTTCTTTCATACCATGTTTTTTATCTTTAAGTACATGGAATTAGCAGTATAAGTTCAAAGCTATTTATTGTTGTCTACTCATTCTTATGCTATTTAAGCCAGAACTACATGTAGGGACACAAACTTTGCATTTAAATTTCCAGAATCCCTATCAAGATTTTAGGAAGTTTATTTTATATATCTACATGAGAAATAATTTGCTATGTGGAATTTCTTAGCCCTTCAGAAGTTCTGAAAGAGAAAATTAGGTCTTTGGTACAATTCTACTGGTAGGCACCTAAAAAGGGGTAATGCAGAATCCCGTTAATAAAATACTAACACCTTTTAATCAAGTGTCCCTGCTGATCTCAGTTCATATTAAATTCCTTTATATTCAGACTTTGAAATTTTCTGATCTATACATAACTTTGGCAATAGGAGGAAAAACAACAGAATCCACAAGGTGTTCTGAGGGAGCTTTCTGAGAAAGCCCAGATTTAGGTAGGAATTCAACATTGGAGGTTGATTTACAAAGCATGTCATGAGCATGCCACTGACATATCAGGAAGATTAGAGATCCTGAGAGAAAGCAATACTCACTTACCATGTTCATCCAGTAGTATATTGTCAGGTTTGATGTCCCTGGAAAGTAAGGAAAGGAAAACATTACATTTTGTACCCAAAGGAAATCTGCAATTTTTAAGTTTTCCCTATTTGGGTATGAGGGCTAAGTAACTTAAATCATTACAAACCCAATGAAAACCGTATAATACATAAAGGCAGACGATTTTTATCTACATATTTTTGCTGCCCTGAGAAAACATGCATACTAAAGAGGCTCTCTGGGTTTCCACTTTTTGTGGTTTTGTTTTCATATGGTTAGCATTGACATGGGTCTGGTTTTCAGGATTATGTTCTTTATTCTTTATAGCAGCAGTAAAAATGAGAAGGCAGATTTGCATCTAGAAGGTGCCTGATTGCTTCGGGGACTCCACATTTGACAGAAATCATTTAATTGGAAACATAGGTGGTTTACCCTGTCTGCCAGACCTTGCTAATCTGCCATGCATGGTCACTCACAGACGGGAGAGTCCTGTGATGTGACTTGTGCTAATTGAGTATGTCCAGCAGCTCTGCTTTCACTCCCAAATCCCCACTTGGCTGTCTGTAACCAAGTACAATGCTGGGGAAAGGAGCAGGGATAAGGGAAGGTGGAGATTATGTCAGGCTGAAGCATCAGCTCAGCTCTGTCATTCTTGGTGCAAGAGAACAATAGTTCCCTAGAGAGCTGCACTTTCAGGATTATTTGCCACTGATCTAAATTCATTCTGCTGTGAGGAGGGATGGAAAAAACTTTTCCCCACCACTGTCAGGTATTTCCAGCCTTTTTCTTGGTCCAGAATTATTGCCTCTGGTGTTGAGTGCATTGGTGCCGTCACTGGCAGTGCTGTGTGGCACTGCCTCGTCACTGGCAGCCTGCACTTCATGGAGTTTTGGAAATGTTTGTTCTTGGTGAGGCATTGCCAGAGTGGCAAAGGCATCTGACTGCCTTGATCAACAGTTTTGTCCCCTGGGCTGAATTTTGCATTTATCTCAATAGACAAGGAACCATAAACGGGCAAAACTAGCTTTTGAATATCTGCAAATGAACTGCAAACACTCCCACCTCTGTAATCTCTTTTTGATAAGAGCCTGTTTGATTATTCCAATTTAAACATTTCCTAAAAAAGTTTTTTTCACAATGTGCCCATAAATGGAATAATCGAAAAAGTGAAGAGTTGCAAAAGGAAAATGTGTTACATCAGAATTTTTTTTTTCAAAATTTAAAGAAGGACTTCTAAAGTAAACATTATACAGGAATAAGAAATAAGATAGCAACAGCAAGTATGTTTATTGCTTGCATTATATGAGCTCACTAATTACCTAAATTTCACATCTTTATTGACAGAAGAAGGAAATCTACACTTTCCCTAGAATTCTGGATTTCAGACGTTCTACCCCTTGCTGAGAATCATAGAAAATTATGAAGTATTCTGAGATTATTTTTATAATTTGCGTAGTGGCAGCTGAGGAAACACAGGATAAATAAGGAATTAATTTGAATAATTTTCTGCACATTTGGAAGTAATGTAGAATTCATACATTTATGTCTGTATAAGAAACAGGATCTCATAATGAATAACAATGGAAACTTAAAGTTATACCAATATTTCAGTGTGAAATACTGTCTTCTGCACAACTTACAGGCTACCTACAACTGTCCGATTCAGCAGCAGTTCTAGTTATTTCTGTAATGAAAGGAAACATCTGTCCTGGGGCCTATTTCACCCAAAATCTTCCAGACTCTGAGTTCTATCTTTCCTGTCCCCTGCAATCGCTTGGCATATAATTTATCATATTATAATCTTGCCTTTCCTGATTTCATGTGGGTGAATTTGTGGGTCAAACTGTAAGAATAAATAGATATGTTTATATTATGAAACATGGTTGTGTTTTGTTTGAATCTGGAATTTTGTGTTTTGTTGAATTTAGTTGAATTAGCATAGGAGATTCTGTGCAATTCTAAATGTAATGTCATATCTAATCTCTTAAGTGATGAGAATTTTTGAAGGAGCTACTGCTCAGATGGTTTCTATATTTGCTAGTGACAATATGGTTTTTGTTTTCTGATAACTGTTTTGTGATAAGAGCTGGAATTGTGATTTCCTGTTGAAAGTCTTTGTGTTTGACTCATGATTTGAAAATACAGCAATAACTTTCCATGGAAGTAAAACAGTAAGTAATAGCTTTGACAGCTGAATAAAATATATTAAACTTTGTCTCGACAAATTTTAACAAGTGCAAACTGAGTCCACAGTTCTCACACGCATAAAAAGATTTGGGATCATGCACAAGTACATTTGGGTATTTTTGTGGCTTCCTAAAACCAGCAATACTACACTCCAAACTCTTCCCAGTTAAAAAAAAATTAGGGATTAGAATTATACAGTCATTATCACTTCACCAAGAATAAAACTCATCAAAAGAAGAAATTAATCCTTATGAACTATTGCCATGTATGTAACAATACGGCACCCAGGGATTGCTCATTATAAGACTGTGCCTTTTCTATCTTTTTTTTTTCTTTTAGAGAAGATCAGTTGAAACTATTTGAATATCTGCTATAGTATTGCATCATTAAACAGACTATACATTTTTATAGCCACCAGAAAAGACATTGAAAAATCCACTTGACAACTGTATGTATCATCAAATTTATTCTTTGTTCAGTTTGCATCTGTAATGTTCAGAAAGTTGAGTGGAATAATTAGATCTGTGCTTATCTTTCCATGACTAATCCAGGCAGTGGCTGATACTTGATACAGATGTGCACAAACCGTAAAGCCTTTCCCACCTGAGGGATGTTCCCCACTGCTGGCTTTGCTCATTTTGCTCAGGGGCAGGATGTAGCTGGGGCAGGCACCGCTGGGCACATGGCCTTGCCCTCAGTCTCCG
Organism: Regulus satrapa; assembly: GCA_013396955.1. NCBI lineage: Eukaryota > Metazoa > Chordata > Aves > Passeriformes > Regulidae > Regulus > Regulus satrapa. The sequence continues at coordinate 29,388 of VWZN01003770.1, read as the reverse complement.
AGGCAACCTGATGGACTCCTAGCCCTGTCTCAGACCTCAAACAGGCTATTTTAAACTGCTTTTACAGTCTTGGTGGGCTATGTTAAGCCAGAAGGTAATCAGGCTGATTTAGTAAGGTGCTGCTGTTTTGGGGTCCCACGCCGGGAGAGGCGCGGATTCCTGTGGAGGGTGAGAGCGACACAGGGTCACCGTGCAGACAGTGCCTTCCAGCAGCCTGCCGTGGGATTGTCCCCTGCTTGCAGTGAGCACCGAAAGCTCTGCTCTCCAGAGGCAGCTTGCTGAAAGCTCTGCAGAGGAGCAAGGGCACTGCTCTGCCCTTGCACTGATGCCAGCCAGGTGCAGGGCAGAGAGGCCTCAGTGGGGTCGAGGGCAGAACTCGGCAGGCCCAGGTGCATTGCAAGTTGCACGTTGTATTCAGAACTGAGGGCTTCTGGAGTCTGTTTTATTTAGTTCCTCTAGGTAAATACTCTAATTAAATTCACTAAACCACTGTTTTAGTGAGTTTAACAGATAAATCCTCTTTAGTCAAGCAGCTTAAAATAAAAAATACCAGGTAAGAGAAATTCTGGTTTGATTGCTCAGCAATTTTTCAGAAAAAATATTCCCATTAGCAAGACATTTAAACAGCAGGGTGTGAAATGCAGCACCTTAACTTCAGGGTTTTCCTGTCAAACATATCCCTAGTTAAGAGAATTAATTGAAACACTAATTTTGTAATCCAAGTACTTTGAACTAGCTCATAGGAGAAATTGAAGGACTTTTACAAGGATCACACTCTCTACAGTTTGGATTCATACATGCCCTGGGCTTCTCTCTGACCGTTCAACAAGCAGTGCTATAGAAACATCCTTAACACTGATTTCATCAATACAGCTTTGTCAGTCTATAGTAGTACTATTTCAACCGGTTTTGTATACAGAACTATCAGAGCCACATAGAAATGAGAACAGAGAAACCTTCAAAGTCTTTTGCTCAGTGACAGGGCAATGCCTAACTAACATAAAAGCTGGCTCAAGAAACTCAAAGGTGTGAACAGTTGAGAAAAAAAAAAAAAATAACACAATTTAATCGCCATTTGTCTATATTGCCTGTGAAACCATTTCTAGATTTCTTAAATTGCCGTAATTACAAATATCAAAATTAAGCTGCCTGAAAGATGAAATTTGAGTAAGAAAATGCATATAATTTACAAGTAGGAAAGAGCAATTCATAATCTACTTGTATCTTCTATAGTATCTAGGCTGTGTGTGCATCACATGAGCTTAAAGATTTTCTCTCTGCATGAAGGAAAACTATGCACGTGGCTCAACACATACTCACTGTGTCCTCCCTGGAAAGGCCCACAATGATTATAAAACACTTAGGTTCAACAATCTGTAGTTTTAATTACCTTTTCCATCAGTTGTCTTTCTGATGTTATGAAGTGAAGTAGAAGCAGGTTTCTAAATCAAGAGGTGGAGAAGTCATGTGGTCTGCATCCTTGCTAGTTTTCAAGACCTGACTGGATAAATCTCAAATCACCTGTTCTGATCTGAAGGCTGACACTGCTTTGGAAAGATCATTATACTGGAGGCCTCTGGGGGTCCCTTCCACCTGGAATTAGTCTGAGTCTATGAAAAATAATGTATCCAAGTTCAAAGGCTGTCTTACTTCCCCTCCTTTTGATTGTAAGAAAGTTAATAAAAGATTGAAAAACTGGTGAGAGAACTGTATATGTAGAATTTAGTGAGTCTTTGATATAGTCTATAGCAGCTGGCAGCTGGCAAGAGCTTTCACCTCTTAAATTCTACCACGGGGCTTGAATACTCATGAAGAAAATAGTAGGAATAAATAGCCTATCTTCATCTTGAAATGAGGTTAAAATTGAAATGCCCTGCAGTTCAGCACTGGAGAGGTATAACACAGTATTTATTAGCTATATAAATGGTCAAAGAATGAGGATTATATCACCTGAAGAGAACTCTGAGAAATCTCAGTAGGAATGACCAAATCTAGATTGACATTGTTAGATAAAATGACAGGATATATACATATATATACACACACACACATCAAACGGGGAGAATCTGAATTGCTTACCTGGACTAATGACCATAAATAACCTTCTAGAGGTCACATTTTGTGTGCCTTATTAGACTAAATAATTATTTTTAAAAAGACTGAAAAACATGTGATGATGCCATTTGCTCCAAAACTTGAAATTCAGTACAATCTCAAAAAAAATTCATGTGATATGATCAATCAAGATTTCATAATTTTTGTCTCTGTTTTTACTGGTTGGACTTGAAACATACAAAAGAAAGGAGTATCTCTGGTGAACTCAACCATGAATTGCCCAATTTTCTCAAGACAAAAATTGGTGGCTGATTCATTGACTATTACTTCACATTGATTACACCTAATTTTAAGTAGGTTACAGAAAATTATTGAAAAAAGGTGCTATGCAGTAATTTAAAATAACATAGGTCCTTTCAGTTATATAATTTTTTAGGATCGATAAGAAAACAGTGAAAAAAGAAAATATCTAAGCCTAAACAAAAAAATCATTGTGAATAAAGAACAAATAGATTAGATTGCTTAGTTAACAGTAGAGACCTGTAAGATGTGATGAGAAAAATAATAGTATCTACTTGGCAAAAAAAACTTCTCTATTTGCTTTTGGAACATGAATGTGGATTCTTATTCCATAAATCCAAAGTAAGCTAAACAAACAGCTTTATATTTATACAATGGAGAATTAAACTCAGGTTGATTACTACAAGACATAATTTAATATAAATGATTCTGAGGCTTAAGCAAAGATTTAGCCATTGATGTAAATAACAGAACTACCAGCTAGAGTTACTCCAGCAAAGATTAATCAAATTGATTAAAGAGACCACTTCTACAGCAAATACAGACACTGTCTACCCTTCACCTTTTTTGAAACACACCTGTAATAACACCAAACACAAGATCTATGCTTTTCCTTAAACCTGTGAGTATTGAAAAACAATCACTGTCCATCTGTTTTAGTATGCCTTTCAGTTTTGCAGCAAACTTATACACACCACAGACTTCGTTTCTGCCATGTTTCATTTTGTGATTTATTTCTTTTTCCTACTTTCTCTCATCAAAAGATTTCAAGTATTTCCAACACAGGGACAGCTGTTCTTTGCCAAATAGCTTTTAAATATTATCATTATATGAAATATTTCCCCTTATAATAGCTCTGTATAGGTCTGAATTCACAGGTGCAATAACCCCATACCCTTAATTTGGTATCAGTAAAAACTCAAGGTACATTCTTTCAGATTTATGTTTGATATGTTTCATCCTTTGCCTTGCTGGCTCAGACCAGGATCTAGTATATTATTACATTTCCATTCTCTTGTGCTTCTAAACTCTGAGGATACCATATATGAGCATTCCAGTTGATAGCAGTTATGGCAGCATGACTTATAATGAAGTATTTCTACTTTTTAATGATGATTGATTTCCTCAAAATGAGGACCACTGAGGCTTCAACTGTTCATTAACCAAAGGTGAGTTAAAGAGAAAATACAGTTCTGTACAAACTGATGAAATGAAGCCTTAGATTTCTAAAAGTAGATTTTTTTTTTTGACTAGATACAATACACACACTTTCATTCAAAAGACAAAATCTAGCATATAAAAAACAGGTGTGAGTTGCAGTAAGGGAGTTCAGACTAGATATGAAGAAACCTTCCACCATGACAACAGAGAGAGGAACAGGATTCCCAAAGTGGTTGTACAGTCACTGTTCCTGGAGTTTTTCAAGACATGACTACATAAATCCCTGGAAGACTGGTCTGATGTTATATCTGATCGTGCTTCAATCAGAAGGTTGGACTGGAGACTTCCTGAGGTTCTTCCCTATCTGAATTTTGCCTATAATGATTTATGTTTAGACCAGTTCTGCAGAGAGAAAAGAGGCCTTTCTCCACCCGTCAACTCAGAGCAGAAGTTGAGTAACTTCCTATAAATGGCACCCAGCATTGCAGCCCATAGACAGCCTCCTCCAGGGCACTGGTGATGCCTACTGCCCATGGACAACAAAGCTCCACAGGTCTCAAGATATGTTGGTCCCAGGCTGGGTGTAGTGACCCCAAATTTCCATGTGAATCACTGAAAATTCATTGGCTGAACTAAAAGCAGGCCATGTCCTTGCAGACCAGTAAGGATTTTTTTCTCAAAGAAAAAAAAATCAACACATCCAGAGAAATTAAATTAGGTGGATTTTTCATTCTCTTAAGGATGCAAAAGAAGTGGGATTCAAAGGCTCTTGAGGTCAATGAAAGGATTACATCGTCTTCAATCGATATTGCTTCCACCCTAACAAAGGTTTTCTAGTACATTTTTCTTAGTGCTAACAAACCAACTGTTGTATAGGATAGACCTTAAAATATTGAGTTAAAGATTTTTCTTAATCATGTAATTTGTGTCTAACAATAATATTTTTTTCCTTCAGTAGAAATAGGCATCAAGATTAATACTGTGTACATAGCAATTCTCAACAGCCATAAAAAAGGACAAAGAATTGGGAAATATAGGTTTCGTCCATGGATTATTTGGGTCACATGAGACATCTCTGGATCAGAGCACTGAAGTGAACCATATAATGTATGATAAAGGGTTTTCTCCTGTCTATGGAAAGAAATGTAAACAAATTCTGATTTTCACAGATAGGGACCTCTTTTCCTTCCTATTTGTTATTGCACTCACAAATAAGAGAAATGTCCAAGGCATACAGGTCATAAAAGAAGTAACAGCATACATATTGAGGTTATCTTTAGCTGAATTTATTGATGCTTTGGAAAAAGGAAAAGGCAATATTTATTAGCTATTTTACAGCCAAGAGATTAATTTTTCCAAATGTGTTTTTCTTCTGTAAGGGTGGCACAGAAATGAGGTAACTTCCAGAGCTGAATTGTGCAGGGCACTTACAGGCAGACTTGCTCAAGAAATAGCCTTAATGAAGTGTGATGCATCTTTTCTTTTTTCATCAACACCTTATCATTTATTTACCTTTTTATTTTTCTGCCTCTGACCAACATCCTTAGTTTTCAGAACTGTTCAATGGTATTAGAAACAGATCATGGTTAGAATCTCGGAGTTTTTTACTGATATTTACTATTAGATGAACGGGAATGAAAGCTTTGACAGCTCCTGACCTCTGATTGCCTGTTCATATACTACTCACTTAGATCTCATCAGTAGTTGCTGCCACTTACTGTCCTTTCATTAAAAGCTCTTCAGAGCCTTCTGCTCCTGCTCAAATGAATGTTGTGTAGCATTATGTGACCCTGTGCATCACTTTTTTTTTTTTTAAATTTAAACAATTCAGAAAAACTGAAAATAAACTGAGAAGATGAGGTATTAGATTGTTCTGTTTTTCTCTCCAATTCCCACTCCTGGACCTCAATGCAAAAACAAAGAATCTATAACTACTTCCAAGTACTTGTCTGGTAGCAAGCATTCATATGCTCCTAATCAAACTCCCATCATCTAGTCCATTATCACATCTTGGAGCTTTTTCTTTCTGTGGGACAGCCTGTGTAGCAAGACCATTTTCTAATCTGTATGAAACATATAACTGCTGTAATAATCTTGACTGGGGAAAAAGCTCTCACCCATAAAGGACTCTGGAGGCCCTACCTCTCCCTAGGTACATTTAAAGAATATCTGGACACTTGGCTCAATGCCTGGGGTGGTGGTGCCAGTCATATAGAAACAAGTTACTGTGGTGCTGAGTTGTGTGGTGCCTGGAGCTCCTCTCTAGTTTGGTACTATTTTTTTCCAGGTGTCCATGACAATGCTGGATTTTCTCAATACTTGCACTAGCCGATTTTATATAGTTCTGAAAATAAAGCTGTCAAGGAAGTTATCGAAACATGTTTATTTACAAATGCCTTAACTGGAACAAGCTTGTTATTTTCCAATTTTATTCCCCATATAGAAATATACAAATATGAAAACTTCTTCAATTCTTTCATTGTAGCAATAGGTGGCAGTAATGATATCTACATTTGTCTGAATGGCCAGAGGGTTTTGGAAACACTGTATTTGTCCGTTTTACCTTGGAAAAAGAGTTGTAGTAGATACAGTTATCCCAGGTTGAAGAAAATTATCTTTTTTAAAATAAAGGAATCCTATAGCTAACCTTTTAAATGTCTCCGTATATATAGCCAGATAATAGTCTTTGGCTATGTTCGACTTCTGAATTTGCACAGATGTAAAATTAAAATGAAAATATTAAACACAGACTATTTAATGATATTGGTTTTTTTGAATAACCAAAATTGCTTTACCATGGAGATAATGACATACTTGCAATAGCAAGAAAAATAGGCCAAGATTCTTAAATTTTATAAAAGCTAGAAAGATTTGCCCAAAGGAGTCTGTGAATCTGTTCTTTTTTTCCTCTGGGCTGCATTGTATGATATCTCTGAGAAAGGGATTGGAAAGTACCACTACAGCCTTATAAACTGAGCTTTTATATAACAAAGCGCAGGCTATATCATCCAGCATTTGTCTTCCTGACACAATGGTTCTTTTTCAACTAAACATTTGCAAGAACAAGCAACTTGCAGGCAATCTAATGGTTAGTATTCATTTTGCCCGAAGGACTTAAAGTAATGACACTTCCTTTGCTAGAACTGCTCTCTAGAGTTAACGTTACACAGGTGCAGGTCCTGGAATTCCCCACAGAGCTGAAGGGAACCTGGGACAGCCGTCAACACTGATGATGTCAAACATTCCTGCATTTCAAATAAAAAGCTTCTTTAGACAAATGCTCCTTTAGATCATGTGGAGCCATGCAAAATCACCAGAGAGCAGTAATTTTTGATAATGTCACAGCTGATGACTCTAATCTCTTCTGTGCTGTAGATTCAAGTATTACTGAGACCTTCTGTGTGTACAAGCACAAGGGTCAAACCACTCCACCTGAATCATCTTTCAAGAGCATGTGACACATCTGATAACCATGGGAAGGACACGACTCATTAGGCATAAACTGGAGGGTGACATTTGGAAAAAATTATCTGGTACAGCAGGAAAGTATATGCATTGCAGTGGCGATGCTTCCTTCCATGATCCTGTGTAGAGAGTTTTTGACTAGAAAAAGGGAGAATACTTGGTGTGTGCTCTGTCAGCAATTGCAAGATTTTCAGTCTCCTTCCAGTAGAAGGCATAGGCCCTCTTCCAATTTTCACAGGCAGAAATCCCTGCGTGAAGCTAAATGAGAGAAGAAATTGATGACATTTGCCCTCTGCCTGAAGACAAATCAGGAGAGCATTGTTACTGATAAGCACATTTGTCTTAATCTGTTGTAAAAAAACAGCATCGTAAGTGTGGTGTTCTGTAATGGCTGAGATTCATATAGCTGCTCCTTTGTTTTTCTCTGCATGAAATATGGAATAGATCCATTCAGATGTATCACATCCCCAAGAGTTTGCTCAGCTTATCAGGCAAATTCAAAATGAAAATTTACAAAATTCCAAGCACACAGGTGTGCTTGTCAGCCACTGTTCATGGTGTTTAATTATTGTATAATACCCTTAATATTTACCTTAAGCCCTCTATCCAACTTCTATACCTATAAGCTCATGCACCACCTGCTAGAACAGCAGTATGCACAATAATATTATCACATTATTTAACAGCTGTTGCCTTCATCCTTACCATAGGGCAACCAATTGCAGTCAACATCGCTGGCAACTTGTGTGGTTCAGGGTGTTGCTCTTAAAATGCAGGGCAAGGCAAGAAAAAGCTACTTCTGAAGGTTTCAGACTTCCAGCAAGTGCCCAGGCTTGATGCAGCAGTGAAAATTCCTGATAACACATTTTCTGCTGATCTGAGTTTTAGCAGCACAGTGCAGCAGGGAGAAAGGCTGCAGACCAGCAAGCAGGAAACAGCCACAGCTGTTTCCCTGCTGTTCCCAAGTCACCCTCACCACTGACAGCATCCCCTGCTGGCTTGTGCCTATTGCATGGGTACCAGTATTTGGACCTTTATTTCTCAAACTGACCACCTGACATGCCATAATATACACAAGCAAGACTTATCACCAAGAGAATATTGAATGTGTTCCACAGACAAGTGAACTTTGATGTCCTGCATATGCTTCCCTTTCTAGGTTGTTTTATTAATTTAATGTATGCAAAAGTTTGATGTGGTAGACCAGAAAGAGAGGAGCAGCCTATTCCTTGAAAAGAAAAAGCAAGAAAAATAATATTTAATAAATGATTAAAAAAGAAAAGAAAATCATATTTCTTAAATTATTAAAAAACTGATTATTACCTGAAATGTCAGTAGCATGTCCCATGAGACTTTTCTATGTTGAGCTTCATATACCTTAGTAATAAGCTACTTGTATGAATAATTTTGTATGCTTTTAAGAATAAACATTTGCAAACACACAGAGCAGTAAATATGTGCATTACTGCATATTTCTGTTTAGAGTAGATGAGACATGACAGGCAACATTTGACCCAGACTTTACTCCTAGTTCAATACCACTCTTCTAAGAATTTTCGCTATTCTAGGAGATGTCAACAACATGTTGCTTGTTGCCTGAAATCAAACAGGCAAGTATTCACTCCTCTTGAATAATCAGGATGAAGAATCAGGTATTGGCAATACTGTTTGAGCCCACAGACTGTAGTGCCAGCATCTTGGTTAACTGGATTTCTAGGCAAGGATACAGTAAGGCTGAAGGTGAATTGAGGCTCTGTGCAGAGAAACTGCTGTTGCAGTAACTACTTGCACTGAAATGGTTATAAGGATTGTTCTTGCTATTTATTCAAGTGAAAATAGATATGGGATTCTGATCTCAGGTTAAAACACTTGGATTAGGTTCTATTGTGAGTTAGGAATCTCATTTATTGCAATTATATGTATAAACGTCACAGTCATTGGAGTGCAGAAGCCATTCATATGACTGCCTATTTTTAGATGAACTGAAAATTTTAGATTATTTTAGCTTTATAGATTTTTTGGATAGGCTACCTTGTTTGGACAGACAACTTAGAAAGTACAGACATTTGAATCTTGGTGAACTGTGGATGAAGTTTTTAAACATAAGAAAAATCTTTCATTCTGTGTGAAATTACGAAAACAACTGGGGTTGTTCTCAAGTGACATTATTGTAAGGTGTTATCACAGAAGTGCAGGCAGGTGTTTAAGCTCTTGCAGGAGTCACGCTTCGGGCTCTCATTGTCTTGTTTGACGTCACCTCACACCATGAACAACGCAATCCTTCATACATGATTAATTATATTTAAAACACCTTGCACACTTAAGAATTATTTTCGTTGCTGCATCAAAAACCCCCACCTTCTCATTTTCAGCATGAACCTTCTGAAGCTCTGTATTGTCTTCTATCTGTGTGAGGCTTAGAGGGAGATGTCTGTGAAAGGAGCCCAGGGGTTCCTTGCTTCCCTCCAAGGCAGGTGAACTTCACAAGCTCAGCTGTTTGTGGCATGCAAGGAACCTGGCAATGCCACAGAGTGGAGCAACTTTTTGTTGTTTCTGTACAACTGGAGCCACATTTCAACTTGGGGAGTTAATATCTTTTCTCATGTAAGGAAACTTGTGATAAGTGTTTCATAGGAGGGAATAACAGGCAATGACCGACCCCATTAACTGAAGAGTTTTAGTGGTCTGATGTATAGGTTAAAAAATCTAAACAACTAAGGCTTAATGATTCCATTTCTCAGCTGTAGATCTCACATGCAATTAATTTTTGACACTGTCTCTTCCAAAAGTAAATATTAAACAATAATGATAGGATAAAAGACTGTTGGCTGGAAATGTACTCCCTTAAGTAAATGCTCATAATTCTTAGTTTCAGCAGCAGAGGTACCCTGGAACTCAGGGAGATAAGCTGGTGCTTTAATTAGTGTTAACTCTCTATACATATGTAAGTGCAGGTGTTTGAATTGGGGTGCATCTGTAAAGCATTTCTGTGGCTTAGGAGATTTGCAGAAGACAGTTGAAGAAGCACCATCAGGGGAAAATTCTGCAGCATCTCAAATTGAGAGGCAAGACTCTAGATAACTAAGACATCTCATTAGCATAAAAGCTGCGAAATGCAGCATCCTGGCAATGCAATAGGTTTTCCACTCAGCAAGTATTGTTAAGGGACTGTATTAGAAATTGTTCCTGATTATTGACAATACAACTTTTTTTTTTTTTATACTTAATTCAAAAGACACTTCTGACACTCACTGAGTAGTTCTGTTGGTCTCATATTTTTAATGAAGGCAATATCTTAAATATTGTAGCAACCTGGGGGAGAAACAGGAAATATAAAACTTCATTTCCCCACATCATCACCTTTTCTAGAATTACACAGAGAGATTAGTCTTTATGTCCATATATTAATTTTCTTTTTCTGCAGACCTCTGAGCAGAGGTTTTCATGCTGGTAAATAAAGCTGTTTGACCCCTCCAATGACAAAGAAAGACATACTCAAAACCACTCAGCTTTCAGTTAATCTTATCCCTCTGACTGGGAATTCACATACTGCCACCAAGCCCCTACTTCCTCTGGAACTGTACCCCTGTGTTCACTCTCTCTGCTTACTCCTAGCTTTGGCTTTTAGGGTCTGACTCTTTCCGTAAGCAGTTTTCTCTTGCCCATCCCTACACTCTGCACTCCCTGGTCTTTTTCTCAGCCATCCTTATTCCCCTCTGGACATGTCTGTCCCACTTGATGCAGGTAGATTATTTCCTTGTTTTGGTAGCCTCAAATCCATCAACCCACCATTAATTTCTCTTTTATTGCGACTGTCTGTCCAAAGAGTAGATGCCAAAAATATTTGCAATCTCAACTCAGCCTGATAGCAGAGTGAGACAATATTTGAGTATGGAAAAAGGGCCCACAGTTTAAAGGGTTTTATCACAAACCTCTCACATTCATCTTCTAATGTATCTGTGTCCATAATTAAAATCCCCTACCTAAAAAATCATTAAATGTACACTAAGAATATTACTGAAATAAAATTTGAGACTATAATGTGGTTAGATAAAGAATAGTGACTCTGAAAGGGCAAAAAAGAGAGATGCTTTGGTTTTGTATTGTGGTTTTCTTGGGCTAGAAAGGAACTCCTCTGCATTCAGAACACTACAAAATATTCACATTTATAACAGAATGAAGAGATAAATGTCTGAAATAAAATGGGTAACCACTGGATAGAGGCTATTTCTCATTATTATTAGTCAGACTGTAGGGATGATTTTGATCATCACTATAAAGAATGACCCAATTAATCTGAATGAAATTTAATAAATTTTGGTTTATTGAATATGCACTGCCTACCAAGTGCTGTTCCCACCTTGATAGGTCCTGGTTTGGCATAGTATTTTAATGTCTTTCCCTGCTGACTGTATTTCTCCATGTGCAAGAGCACCACAGCTTCTGAATTGCAGGTTTGCCTTGTCTCTTCTGCTGCAGGAAAACATGATTATTCACACTGCATTATCCTGAGAAATTCCCCTGGGATAAATGTAAACTGTGTATGCACATGTTAGGAGAAGCAGAGGCTCATCACTAGCACGGTCTGTCATAAAACATCAAAGCTTTAAGCTGCTGTGCTTTGTCCTCTCTAAAACCCATCCAGGAGAGTTGGGACAGGAATGTTTGGAAATAATCTTGAGGGAGTGTCCTGAGGAGCATCCAAGGAGAGGTAGAGAAAAGAAATGCAAGGGAAAAAAATTTTCAAAGGCAACTTCAGCATAACAAAACTGATGGTAATTTGTATCTTAATTGCAGTCCATGTTCACAAGATAATTAATTCTGAAAGAAGAAACTGTCAGTTGATCGCAAATACAATTCTCACTCTTTCTCACCTCTCAGTATATGTGTGAAGTCAAAAGTTAACAAAGGAGACAACAGATCACTGAAATATTAAAGCTGTACTGAAAGCATCTGAATGAATTTTCAAGGCATGAAGGAAGCTCAGATTGCAATATCCATTAATGAAAAATCTTTTACCACACCATGAACAGTTCGCTCAACACCAGATACAGATGACTACTGCAGGCATGAAGAAATTTAGTAAAAGTACAGTTTTTCCTTAAGTCTTTTTTTAATTTCACCATATATTAGAAAAACTTAGATTGCAAGGAAATCTCCAAGGGAATGATAGAATACGAATGTGTTGCTCATCCAAGCTGAAAAATATGTTGCCACCACTGAAGCAGAAACAGGAGAAAGAAACAATTGTCCATATGTTGCTTTTGGTTCATACTTTGCTTAGCATGAAATTTACAGTCCTTTTCCATATTGCCCTTTCCTTCTACATACTTCAATCAAAGATTTTAAATTTCTTCAATGGCTGAAAACAAAAACAACGCAAGCACATTGCCTTCAAATCTGCCATTTCAGTGGAGAGAATATGGCTGCTCAGAGTCACTGCAGCGTGAAATTTCCAAGATACTAAGATATCAGAATATTTATAACACTAATGCTAAAGCTTTGGGGGAAAAGGGATTAATGCTGTATCATATATGGTTAGCTCTTGTTCTCTCCTCTGTTAGGACTTCACATTGTTGCTCATTTGATCTCTCTGGATCAGCCTTTCCTCCACTTTCAGAGGCATGGAGGGGTTGGGATAGGGGGTGGAAGGCCAGAAAACCAGGGTAAACCAGGCAGTGCCATAAGAGACAGTGGATACAGTTGTGCCTTTGTAGAAAGACTGCCTAATCATTTTAATTACTTAGTAAAAATTATTCGTATGTAGTTATTAATACTCTTGATTATTATGTTTAGCATAACAGAATCAACATGCTATTAATATGGTGGTCTTTGCTGGCATAAATCAGCTGAGAGTAGACACCCATACTAAAATCACTTGAAGCTTTAAAGCAATACCAACAATTTTTTAATGGATTTCTGTGAAAGAAAGGTGTCTCTGATAACTGGCCACAAAGAAACTAGCAATATGCTAAAATAGAAAGCTGGCATTAACTGGACCAGATTTGTGGGTGGAGGGAGACCCGAGATAATTTTGAATATAAAGCTCTGCTTTAGTTCTTTCGGCATCTTCTGCTTCAGTGTCTGAATGTCTAAAAATGATTCATCATCAAAATTTGAATACTGAGGAGTGGGGGAAGGAAGTAAATACAGTATTTAATTTTATCATCCATCAATAGGATGCTAAATTATGGAGATGAGGCATATGTAGCATTTTAACACATATCATGAGCTTTAAAGCCTGCTTTTCCTAAAAGGGTAAATTTATGTAAAAGGGATTATTAAAGAAAACCAGAAAGGGAAAAGCAGGAACACAGACAAGTGATGGCAGCTGATTTACATGGGGGTGCAATCAATGTTTGTGTTTGTAGTGTACACAGCACACTAGTTCGTTTTCTTATTGATTGCTTCTCTGTTTTAAAACAAGCACCCAGACAAATGGAGATCTGATCTAGGCACAAAGGAGTGTATGACATGAATCTAGAAGAAACAGTTATTAATTCTTCTAGAAAGAATTTCAAACAATGTTATCTAAATCATAAATTTTTGCACTGATCTGAATGTCAACCTGAGTCTCCCCCCACTTCATTGTCATTTAGCTGCAACAAAAAAAAAACCCAAAAAACCCCAAAAAACAAACAAACAAAAAAACCCCAAAACCAAACCAAAACAAACAAACAAACAAACAAAAAAAAAAAAAACCAAAAGAAAAAAGAAGGAAGACAAATCTCTTAAAGCACAATGCCTTCACTATTTCAGGACATTGTTGATTTATACATGACTACACTTATCTACACTTGTCGGGGTGTGTTTTTAAACAGAAAAACAATCAGTAACAAAACCAGCTCTTGTGCTGCATATGCTACAAACACCTTTAAAATGGCCTTGATTTAGGTTATCTTTAGCCTCTAATTTTGTTACCTAATGCAAGATGGTCAGCCAAGCTCAGTCTGTAGGACAGATGTTCCAGCTCCTACCAGTGACATGTAAATTCTAAATTTCCTAGAGGCTGTGAGATGAATTTTTCCTGGCTAAACAAAATGTTTCATATAAACACATTCTTACAGTGTTACAATAATGAGAGAGGGAAGATGAAAGAAAGGGACAAGAGGTGACTTCATCCACTCACTTGAAAACTGTAAGAAAACAAGCAATTCCCTGTCAGTTTCAGCAAGGGTGTCTCAGCAATGGGGTGTTGAAGGAGTGTGGGTGTGATGGACATCTTCTGGTACTTCACCTCAGTGAGGAAGGCAGAGCACATCAGGCCCACAATAAAAGATTGTATCTGTGCCAGTGGCAGCAACTGGAGCACCTGATGGGACACCATGCACCTCAGAGTGTTCCCTGTGTCTCTTTCCCCACACGGCCTGTTTTAATTTATAAGTAGTTCATATACTCTGTATATGTAATTCTCAGTATATTTCCAAATCAGCTTCATTTATTAGCAGTATCTTATCTGGTATATCACATAATTTTTTTCTATAGCTAAACAGAAGTAAAATTAATTTGTTCTTGTAGGGAGAGAACTCAGTTCAGAAGTTGAAAGGCTTGTTCTCTGTGTATCTCATGGTATCTAATTCTTTGTTGAGTGCATGCCTGAAATTTAAATACCCTTTGTGCCTAGAATTTGTGAATCACTTTCTTTTTTCATCTTTGCTGTCTCACAAACATTCAGTAGGTGTTCAGGGCTTTCTGGTTTGCATGGTGCTTCTTTTTTGACTGGTTTCGATGTTTTCTGATCTACTTCTCTTATGTAGCTCATTGCTCAGTTCCTGTAATTTTTCCTTGGAATAAAGGGGGATAGCACTTGTTTAAAGAACATAATACAATGCCAGGGAAGAGACATGGGAACACAAACTAAGAAAATTCAATGGACAAGCCTCTTGATCTGCTGTGATCTTTGATATTGCTTATCAATAGTAATTATATTACAGTCTTTTTCCCCGTAGTTCATCTACTTCAGACCCTACTACCTTTTTTCTTCATCTACACACACTTACTAGAAAGTAAAAGACTATTAGTATGAGCAGAAGTCTGTAAGGAACTATGTTTTACTTGGTATGTTCAGCTAAATCTCAGGTTTGCACTATTCTGCCTGTGAAGCCTCTGAAAAACAAGGGGCAAATTTTCCATTTCCATGTAATTTTCAAAATTATTTACTGCTTACATACTGAACGGAAAATTTTATGAAGGGCATCCTTTTAAGCAGAGTTTGTTCTTTTGCTGTATGCTGTCACAATTGAGACAGGGAAGACTGATTTTAGAGAATTGTCTAATTGTTTAGATGTAGTATCTTATTTCACCAATGTGTTGAACAACTTGGAAGACTCAATGATAATGAACAAACAGGTCCAGTTCTGAACACAGAGTAACTCTTGTCTAGCTGGTAGCAGCAAGACAACCTTACCCTGCAGTGGAGCATCTGGCAGAGAAATTTCAATGCTCAATTTACCACCATTTTCCATCAGCTCTGGCCCACCCTGCACTGCTATTGGGTTACTCAGAGCTGGAATAACTCCTGGTGCTATTCTCCATTGGAAGCAGAACTTGGAGGAATGGAAAACAGACTGGTGATCACAGTAGCCACACAGCACAGGCCTGCCAAGCCAGGCTGATTTTGATTGTGCTCAAAAAAATTTTATGTATGCTTTTATATGTATGCACACACACACACGTGAATAGTTTTGCATTAGATAAACTCCACTAAAATAAAAGTGTCCTGGGCATGTTGATCAAACAGCTAGTCCAGTATCCTAAAATTGTGCTGGAAGGTTACTGCATTTTCCATTCCAGACATCTGCCACATCCAGCCTCCTCTCTAAACAGATGAAAACCAATAGAGCCAGACGATGATGAAAAGTTGTGAGGGCAATGCAGTTAACACTTGCCCCTTAGAAAGAGAAAATGTGATTTTTTTTTTTTTCAGCATGAGCATGTTACCAGGGCAGCAGCCACAGCATTGCAGGGCCAGCACTGCTCTGAGCCAAGGCTGTAGCTGCAAGAGCATCCTGGAAGAGACAACACTGGAGCTACTGCCAAAAGAACTCTCTGAATGGAAACAGGCAGCCTACTTTGGTGAGGAGGCAGGTGGTTTTATTGAAATGTATGAACAGCAACATTTGTGAAAGGAGGAGGTTGAGTTAATCATGGCTGAAATAAGTTTATTCAGCCTTTGATGAGAAAACTTTTGTATATTATTCACTGGCATTATACAACCAGCTCTGGAAGGAAGGTGTTTAGTCACACCATCTTGAAATGGCAGAACTCTGAATTTGATCTGAGGTTTGAGAATGTTTAAGATGATTTATACTGTAAGAAGCCTTTCTGTGTATACTGGGATCCAAGGGTTTATAAGAAATACCACACATCCAGGTCTAAAATAATTATTTTTTCATATGAGAAATATGGATAAAATAGAATTACAGAAGGACTGTGAGAAAATAAGGGTTTTTGGTGTAACTCTTACCTGTGACCAAAAATCCCAATATTAAGTTAGCTGTTGTATAAGTTAAGTGCAAAATTTACTCAGAATATTCTTCAAATAATAACTTGAAACTTAGATATTTTCTTTTTAAAGTTTTTATAATTCTGGGTGAACCACCCTATAAATGCAAACATTTACAATAGAGCAGTGAGACATGGAGCAGCATTTATTACTGTGCCATAATAAATAAATCCATTATTGCAAAATTATGCATGACAAATATAGACTTTATACATATGGATGTGATTAATAAAAATTGCAAGTTTCATAAATACACCAGAACAGTAGTGGGTTTTACTCTATTTATGGCTGAATTTGTCCCTGAAGTAACAATATTTCCATTGCTGAAATGATTGCCACATTCAGAGTACATACCACTAACCACATCAACAAACACGGAGGCATTGCAAGGCATCTCCAAGGGGAGCTAGCATAGTACTGATCTCTACACTTGTGCATCCATTCATATGTGCCTGGGAATTCCTGTCCCCTTCAGTACCATTCGCTTTTGTAGCAAACTCCTGGGGCCACAGCTAAACCTAGAGAAACCCATTTTGTCAGGTTGCTGGATGCGAAAGTAATGGAAACCTGGACGCATTTCATGCACAACTGTATATTAGGAGTTAAGCTCCTGATTCACACCCCATATATTCAGTTCTTTATGATACTGCAGTTTGAAATTTCACCAACCCAGTCTAATAAATCATTCAACTACTCTTTCTTTATAGCCAAGACAGCACCCAGTAGTGGGCTCTCTCAATGACTCTCTGACTTACTGACATGTTTTTTTCCTTTTTGCTGACAACACATTCATTTTAAAATGAAAGATATAATATTGTTTTGCAGGTTAGCATGTGAATGTTGACTGGAAGCACTTTATAACAGTGATATTGCTGAGGCCTGCTGCCACAAAGTATAAACACCAAGCAGATCACTGATTTCATCTCCAAAAGAGACGGCGCGTTTGCAATGATAAAGGAATGACTGGATGTGTCCTAACTGTGCATCACTGCTGGCTCTGCTCCTGAACTAATTTAAGTCAGTGCTGTGCTCTTGATGCCAGACATGCTACAAAGATTTAAGGCAGCTGAAGACCCATCCCACAGACTGCTCTTCCAGGTGGTGGTGAGATAGAAGGCAGTATGTTCTGGGGCTCACCTGGCTAAACAACATGTTCACTGGCGTGTGGATCATTTGTGATTTTGTGGTAACTGGTGAGAAGATGAGAGGCAAAAGCCTCTTTGTGCCACAGTTGTGTAATTTGGGCAGTGAGCAGTGAAGTGGGACAGACACAAATCTCAGGACTGCCAGCTTCAAAACAAACATCTCTTCCATGACACAACACAGTCCTGAACCATATTCCTAGACAACAATCCTAGCTAACCAGTCAGTGACACTCACTGCAGGCTGAGAGGGCCCTATTTTAACTCATCTCTTGTGTCAAAACTTTTGGTGCAGAGTGAAAGCAAAATCCAAACCCCATAACCTGCCCCCAAACGAAGCAAACAACCAGCTCTGGATGGCCATGCCTTCTCCCACCTCAGTGCAGATCAGCAAGTGTTGAACCCCTACAACTCAAAGAAAAAGTAAGCCAGTGTTTACTTGTTATGATTAGGTAATACAAAAGAGACCAAAGTGTCAAGCCCAGTTTCATTGTGGGACCATGACAAGGCAGACTATCACAAAAAAAGTAGGAACAGCCACAATTACTTCAATCCAGTCCTTCATGCTTTCCAGACATTTGTCACCTTTCTCAGGCTTTTCTGTGAAATATTTTTAAGCTACAGACTTATAGCAAAATACAAGTTTTGATTACAAACTGGATTGTCTCATGAATATTTTGCCAGCCTATTTGCATAAAAGAGCTCATCAATTTGTTTTTCACCAAGAACATTCCTTAAGGCATTAGAAAAAAAAAAGTGAGCTATAATTCTGAGCTCCACTTTTAAAATACTCACTGAGAAAATAAAATTTATGCAAAATACATGGGAATGTACTAAAATAGTAAAAGTGTACTAAACAATTTTCTTGCAATATTTGCAAGTTTTATTATATTTGGAGTTTTAATTGCAAGCAAAACACGTGTTGCAATGTTTGGTGGAATTTTGTCTAGTACAGTTTCAATAACACAAAATATCCACCTACCATTGCCTCTCTGCTTAGACAGATTTCATGCTGACCATTCCTCCTCTGAGAGTTGTACTCTTTATTGTATATTTATTGCAAAATCATGAGGCAGCTCTGGCAAGTGGATTGGATGAAACTTTCCATTAATGTATTTGAAAGAATTTGTTTATACTGGACTTGGGAGATCTATGACACAACTCAGTTTAGTTTGGTCTCTAAAAGTCACATCCAGATTTTGCATATGTAAAACTGTATTTCTGTATTCATACCACTCTAAATCAGAAAAGTTAATTCTGAATTTAGCCTAAAAAAGAATAAAAGAAAGGTTCAAGCCCATCATTTTATAATTTCATCATTGCTGTGTTAACATAAAAATAGAAGTTATCCCTGCTGCTTCAGGGATAATATTTAACATTCAGTTAAATGCCAAAATGTTTAAGGAAAACATACTCTGATTCCTGACACCTGTTTTGAAATGAATACTATCCCTGCTTCTGTGTGGCAGAAAACCTAACAGATTGCTGTAATATAAAAAGTGCAAAAAAGATGCAGCCCCTATAATTTTCCAATTGATTTGTACTATTATTCCTACTTCCTCACCTCTCTTCCCCCTGACCTTCATGCAGATGCTGCAAGTAAACAAATTATTCTTAGCTTTAGGTTCTGTAACCATTCCCTGATGTTGTTGTGGGAAGCTCTTGTACTGGATTACAATGTTTTTGTGCTCAGTAGCATTGGGGCACTGGAGAATTAAAAATAAATTGAAATCATTCAGGATGCTGTTATGGGTTGTCTTCAGTATTTAAAGACCAGAGTGAAAAATGTACATCACAGTAGGAGATCAGAAGGAGAAAAGGACAGTATGAGAAGGATACAAGGCCACTGAATGGCTGTGGACAGAAAGAGAGCACTTAAAACCTTTCAGAGACAAGTTCCACCCTTGAATAGCAATGGGAACTTTTCAGAGATTTTGAATAAACAGAACTATAAAATCAGATATATGATACAATTCCTCTGCTCTGACAAAAGCAAGCAGCCCATTCCTCAAATGAAATTCACTCACCTGTGAATGATGTGGTATCTCTGCAAATAATCCAAGGAAAGTGCCAGCTCACAAATGTACAGTTTAATAGTTCCTTCATTAAAGTGGACATTCTGCTGCAAATGGTAACGCAGGTCACCTCCGAGCAAGAGATCAACCACCATGAACATGTCTTCTTCATCTTGAAAAGAATACCTGGAAGAAAGAGTTGCAGCTGAGATCTCAGGGCAGATGATGTAGCCACAGCTGTGCCTTGGGGTGGCTCTCATTAAGGG
This sequence comes from Regulus satrapa, assembly GCA_013396955.1. NCBI lineage: Eukaryota > Metazoa > Chordata > Aves > Passeriformes > Regulidae > Regulus > Regulus satrapa. The sequence continues at coordinate 9,479 of VWZN01003770.1, read as the reverse complement.
GATCCTGGTAAGCCCCTGATTTGCTCAAAAGGCATGGACAGAAAGGCATTCTCACTGCTGAGGTCCAGTCCTGCAAACAGGCTTCCACTGAATATTGAATGTCGTGCTTTACCCCCAGTGACAACTAAGTACCATGCAGACTCTCTCTCACTCCTCTTCCCCCCCAGTGAGTTGGAGAGGAGAATCAGCAAAAAGTAAAAACTTGTGGGTTGAGATAAGAGCAGTTTGTTGATTGGAAAAAAAAAAAAAAAAGGATGTATAGTAATAGTAATAACAATAAAAAACAGTAATAATTGCAATAAAAAAGAGAGAAAGAAAGGAAACCTGAGAAGAAAAAGTGATGCACAGCATCAGTGCTCACCACACCCTGAATGATGTCAAGCCTCTTCCCCAGCAGCTATCAGCCCTTCCCACAAAATTTCCTAGTTTATATGAACATGATACTTTATGGTGTGGAATCTCCCTTTGGACAATTTGGATCAGCTCTCCCAGCTGTGTGCTCTCCCCACTCCTTATGCAGCTCCTCACTGGCTGAGCATGACCCACTGAAGATTCTTTGACTTAGGGTGAGCACTACTGAGCAACAGCCAAAACATCAGAGTGTTGTCAACATTATTCTCATCCTGAGTCCAAAACCTGACGCTGTTCTAGTAAGGAGAAAACTACTTTTATTCCAGCTGAAACCAGAACATGAAGGCAAGAAGAGCTTGAACTTCTGCCATACTACTGCCTTATTTTAAACACGGATTAACACCTGAATGTTGATACAACAGAATTTAAAATACCTTTATGATTTTTGTGTTCTTAAATAACCATATACTCATTCAGGTGACATAATAGCTTACAAAGTAGTACAAATAAAATGAAAGGCCTTGAAACACACTTGGTATTTACACACATGCAACTCCAGTTCAGTGCTTATGGAAAGTATCCTGGCATCATTGAGAGCTGCTGTCTCAGGGGTATTTTCAAGATTCAGTAAATATACACAATGTTCTATTAGCTGAGTATTTTTTACAGCTTGCAGTGTAGGTCCAAATTCAATAACAACTAAAACTGCAATTTTACTGCCTAACAATACGTATCTTTTTCAGTCAGCAACTTATATCTTATAAAATGACTGAGTCTTCATGGTTACTGACTGAATTCTTCTGGACCCTTTCCCAGAACTGCCTGTTGAGTACTCTGAGGACCAAATTTTGATGTGAGTTAAATCCTGTAAATCCAAAGGTGTAGCCAGTCAATGAACAGTATAATATACAAATATAGTGCTTGTGCAAGCAGGAGTTTCCATGTGTTTCCATTTACCTTGGCTAAGCTGCCATTTCTGGTTTTTTGTGGTCTGAGTGAACCAACAAAACCTCTCTGGATTTTGTTTTTAAATGTAAATTTATAAGGTACATTTTTTTCCCAAATGAGGAATGCTAAACACCTTGTTTCTGATGTGAAATCACTCTTTTCTTATAAATTATTTTAGAATTAATTTTGATGTGAAGTTATCTCATACCAGATACACAGGGACTTCTGAGAGGTGATCTACTATGAAAGTGCCTCTTGCAGCACCTTTCCCTCCCATGAGGTGTGTAATATATATTGACTACAGACGTGATTCGTGTTCTTCTGAACTGTAAAATTGATGCCAAGAAAATAAAAAGAGAGGGCTTGCAGAAAATCTGTGCACACCCTCCCCCCAAAAGGCAGAGAAGTCTATATTAGATTATTTTAATTGACAGCATACAGTTTCACTTTCATTCCCAGACTTGCACTTACTGAAATGAGGCACTGCTTAGGGATTGCCACAGATGGTTCATTTTGAATTTAATGCTTGATATTCTTTCTGAACACAGTTCTGAGAAGTGACTTTCTCTCATACTCTGCTCTTCTTTTGCATTTCTGTGTGACTGCCAAATGCCAGGAGGGGAAAGTAATTTTATTTGCATTAAGCTTATTTCTCAATAAGTCAAACCTCTGAAGCAAAACGATAAAGTAGGTGGCACATGGTGTCTGCTCACCTCTAGAGAGGCAGAATTTTGTGACACACAAACAGAGGTTAAAAAACCAGAAGGCTTCAAATATATTCAAATTCCTCCAAGTATTGTGTGTTACTGAGCCTGGAGCAACTGCAGAAGCAAAGCTTAAAGGGGTAGGTACATTTAAGATTTTTTTTCTTTTTTGACATTGCTGTTATTTTAAGTGATGAAATTGTAGCGTTGAACAGAGGTAAAATCACCATCATAGACTGGCTTTGGTTAGAAGGGGTCTTAAAAATCATGTTTCCAACTCCAACCTGCCTTGCATAGGGACACCTTGCTGCAGACCAGGTTGCTCAAAACCCCATACAACCTGGCCTGGAACACCTCCAATGACAGGGAAGCCACAGTTGCTCTGGGCAACCTGGTCCAGGGCCTCACCATCCTCTGAAAAAGGTTAATTTTTCCTTTCAGTTATTTCTTGAGTAGGGTATAGATTTTGTTTCTTTCTTCTTTATAGATATATATTTTTTTCTTTTGTTAATTTGAAAAAAATTTCAGATTTAAAAATCTACTTAAATGATAAATGAAATATTGTGTCTTGTCTTGAACTAAAGAGCACTCTTGGTGCCTAAAGTCATATGATGACATGTCAGTAGAAACAATACTGATACTCCTCTAGTCTTGAGATATTAAATGTCCTTAGTAATTTTTTGGGGGGGCAGAGTGTGAAAGCAGGATAAAGAGTGACTGCTGTAAACTTGCTTTTAAATCCAAGGACTATTCCCTTCTTTTTGAAAATTATGAGTATGTTTCAAGGTGAATGTTCAGTCTAGACAAAAGACCCATGAGAACCAAGATAAAAAATAAAGGGAAATGAGAAATAAATGTGCAATCTTGTTCAGATAAAGGCTAACACTTGGTGGAACATGATTTTCACTCCAAACATGTTTTTAGGCTGATGTACTCTGGTTTTCTGTGAGTAGGGAATGGTGGTCCTTTGTCACCCGATGGCAAGCTTTTGTGCATCTGTAATTGTTAATGATTTTAAAGAGAGATCAAACAAAGCTTTCCTACAGGGATCAACCAACCTCCACTCATTCACTGCCTTGAGACTCTCAGGGCCTCAGGCATCTCTGGGAATCCAAGCTGGGATGACAACAGATGGGTTTGTCCAGGGGCCTGTCAGATTTTCTAGAGAATCAATCTCCTGCTACTATGCCTTGCCTCTCACATGAAGTATAATACCTAGAGACAGAGCTACAAGGCCTTCCAGAAGTGACTATACTTCTAGAACAAAGTTGAACCCAAACACAAAAACCAAACCAAAGACCCTAAAACCAAACCCTCAACAGAACCAAAAATACCCCCAACAACACCAAGACTAAACTGAGAGACATTCAGAAGTATAACCAATGTTTGGACTAGGCAGTCTTCCCATGCGGGACACTTCTCAGATTTGTCTGGGCCATCTTGACTAATGATTTGCTAAGAAAAGTTGGAGCAGATGATCCTTGAGAACCTTCTACCCTTTTATTCTATGATTCTGTGATATTTCATGACCTATGGAGGGAGCACAGGTCAGTTTTATTGAGATGTTGAAAGTAGAATGATGCACATACATTCACAGTGGTTGTGTCCTCATATCCTCTCTGATGTTCTACTCTTGCCCTCAGAGCCAGAGTTAATATTTTTCTTTTGTACTGATATGTCTCTGGTGACTCGGCTAACCCTGCCAGAAGGGTTGTGTGTACTGGTTTAGTTAAGACATAAGCTGCATAGGCAGGGTTTGAAGGAGCATGTGCATGGACATGTTCAGTATATCAGCAGATTTTTCCACCCCCTCTCAATTCACTCACACCTGGCACACATCATTATGTTAATCTCACACCTGTTCTCATGGACAATGGTGTCTTCCCTGCACAGTTGATCCAGCTGGGTCAAACCTTCTTGGGTGGAATTTCTCTGCCTGGATCAGACCACAGTGTGATTAAGACCACTCCAAGACATTTTCTGGAGGGTAAAAAAATTTTTCCTAGTGAAACGTGTCTTTGACCTAGGGGACATCTTGGGCATGGCAAACAGGAGAAGGTCTCTGGGGCTGACAGCACGCCACTAAGCAGATCTTGCAGCTACCAATTTCTAAGCTACCGAATGCAGAGCAGGGGTTTCTGCAGGTCCTGCTGTAGAGCTCGGTAGCAAATGGTATTGTTTTCCTCCTACCCTGCTTTAAGGGCTAAAGGACTTTGTGTACCAGCTTAGACAAGTTTGGTTTGCCATGGTCACAAGCAATCTAGTCTTCTGCCTCTCTCCCTCACACAAATCCAATATTCTTTCTTTACATAAGAAATTAAATACTGCCTTTATATCTATTTCTATTTCATTATTGTAAGAAAAAGGAGATTTTGATATATTGGTCCAAAAATTGAGATAGACAAGTGAAACATTTGCCATGGGAGAAAGGAATCTTTGGAAATGTTGCTGCTGCTTGGAGAGGGGCTGGTGGCAAATCAGACCAGTGGAGATTAATTTTTGAGCAAACACTGTAATTTTACTTTTGTAAGTTTTTCATCTCCTCAACTGTAAATGACATAGGAAAGGCTTGATTGCTTTTTGAAATAAACTCAGGGGTTGTTTGTGATTTTTATGTTAACCAGGTAGCTGAAAAATAATTTTTGAACGAATGGTAACTTTGCGACTTACATTGAATATTAATAAATTAATATTGAATACCAATAATATATTATTAGTTACCCTAAGGATAAAATTTTAATCCACCTTGAAATGAAAGAGTAAATTACTTGAAGTTATAGTTCTTGTTTGTTTCTTAAGTAGTCTTATTCTCCAGTTAAAGGAAAACTGCTCTAAATACAGATCCAGCCTCTGTTTTCATTTGGTTGAAGAAAAATTTTAATGCATTATAATAATTTTTCTCCAAATTAAGATAAAATAATAAAGTTCACAGCAAACAGGGAATTGAATTTTTGATTATCTTCAGACTGGAAGATAAACTATTATTGAACATAGTCCTCGATGGAAACACATTTAAACAAAGTACTTTTTGAATAAGTTGAATCTGTTTCCATTTTTATATCTGTAAATTTGTTTTTAATATATAATTTTTATAATGTATTTATATAATATTTTTATTTAGTATTTGTTACTCTGTCTTCATAAAAGCAGTTACAGATGAATTATTAAGATAATTTTTCCCCCTTTCATTCATTTTTTTTAGTTAACCAGGGTAATTTTTCATTGAGATCCTTTCAGTTGAGGCACCCAGTATTCATATGTCTTGTTTAATATGAATTACCTGGGGAAAAGGACATAATGATGGATATTTTATATATGAAGAATTAAAGATTAGAAACACATTTAAGAAATTTCATTGTTAAGACCAAACCAAACTGCATAATCTTGAGGTTATCAGTTAAAGCAAGATATGCACAGTTCATATCATCATATAACATTTCTGCCTTCCACTGAATATGACAAATGATCAATCCTTGACATCTCCAAACTACAAAATTAAAGAAGGATCCCTTTCCAGTTTTCTCCTGATAATATTAAAGGGACATGGTAATTTTTTTCAGTCACATAACCCCTCCACTGGTAACTGTAGATTTTTTCATTATAGATGTAGATGCCATTTCTGGTTACCTTGCTTTTTTTTTTTCTTACCAGTCCAATTTGCATAACTATGTTATAAAATATTCCTCACCTGTTGTAAAGCAGCAACAGGTTTACTCAAGACTTGCTGCACTGAAAAAAACCAAGTCACTTAATGGCTTGAATAATTTGACATTTGCCATAGAACTGTTACTCACTGAAGAAAAATAACAGTCCAGAGCTCTCTTGTATGGATATGATGGAATTAAATATAGACATAATATAAGCTGGTATAAGTGTAGGTTATAATATAGGGGCCAAAAATGGCAACTTTGATCAGTCAAACATCAAATCACTGCAATCTTCTCCGTGCTGAGAAGGTGCGCTGAAAACTGTTAGACCCACTGTGACTGCGAATAGCAAATACTTACCTTTGAGTTACATTTCTCATAAAATTATGTATCCAAGAGACCCAAATCAATGTTTTTGTTTAAGTTTGTGTGTTCTGCTAGCCAAGACAAGCCTCAAGAGACAAAGCCTCAAGATTTATTAACTTTTTAAATAAAAATATGCAAGCATTTTGAAGAAATGTTGGAAATGTTCGTAATGTTCTTCTTAATGTCTGTTTTGTTTGCAATCTATTTTCTATAGATTTCTTTGTTATTTTGGATAATGGATAAACCTCAGCGATTGGAATTTGAGATTTGTGCTTGCAAAGTCTTTAATAGAAGTCTATTGTTGGAAACAAAAGGAAATATATCTATTTCCAAACTCAGAAATGACAGAGTCATTTCAGTCATGACAAGAGCAATTTCTACAAATGTTAAAACAAAGGACAACTACTTTCTTTATTCTCCCTACATTTTTTTAATAAAGATATGAAAATATCTTTCAGTATTCTCTGAGAAAACTTTTGAGAACAGGGCATTTCTTCTATAAGGAATTAGGCTGTTCATGGTTTTACCTTCTCAAACTATATTTAGTGCTGAAGTCACCAAATAAAACCAGTAAGAAAAATGCCTAAATTAATTTCCAAACTCAGAAATGACAGACTAGATGACTAGATGATTAAGATTGAAAGATGACTAGAATTTATTTCAATGAAGATAGTAGGAGACATTTCGCAGACTTATTAGCATAGTAAATATTCACCATTAGCTGCCATACAGGCAAGGATCATTAATCAGAGACAGTTTAGTATTTGTCCTCACACAGAAGAAAATTTTCTCCCTCCAGGTGGTTGATAAGACCACAAATCCACTTTGATCTGAGAAAGAACTGTTCATCATCTGGACAGGAGCTGGCAATTTGCACTCCCAGTCCAGAAAGCCAAAAGTGTCCTGGACAGCATCCAAAGCCGTGGGAGCAGCAGGGTGAGGGAGGGGACTCTGTCCCTCTGCTGTGCTCTGCTGGGACCCTACCTGCAGGGCTGTGTCCAGCACAGGAAGGACAGGACCTGCTGGAGCCAGGCCAGAGGAGACCACCAAGATGATCACAGGGATGGAGTTCCTCTTCTGTCAGGAAATGCTGAGAGAATTGGGATTGCTCAGCCTTGGAAAGAGAAGGCTTTGGGGTGACCTAACTGGGGCCTTCCAATATATGAAGGGAGTCTACAAGAAAGAAAGGATGTAGGGACAGGACAGGAGGAAATAGCTTTAAACTGAAGACAAGTTTAAATTAGATATTAGGAAGAATCTTCATTACTATATTTTTGCATGCGCAAGCTACAGTTATCAATGCTGTTTTGAAGTGTTTACTGTGAGTTCTGATCATTTGAGATGGTTTGTTTTAGAGCACACATTTTTTCACTCCTTCACCTGGTTCTAATCAACCAGTGTTTTGTTCCACCTAAAAGAAGCTTCTTTATTTCTGCCTCTGATTTTGTAAATGCTAGGGGAGTAAGAGGTCATTTGAGATGTGGGTTATGGTAATAACTGCAGATTGTGAAAAAGGACAGGTTTAGATATGGTGTTAGGAGGAAATTCTTTACTCAGAGGCACAGGAAGAGGATGCCCAGAGAAGCTGAGGATGCTCATTCATGGAAGTGTTGAAAGCCAGGTTGGATGGGGCTTTGAGCAGCCTAGTCTAGTGGAAGGTGTCCCTGTGCACTGGAAGTAGGTGATTATTAAGGTCCCTCCCAACCCTAGCCATTCTATGAAAACATGGTGTTTTGTTTGTCTTTCATCATAGTGATAAACCATGAGAGAACTCATGTGATTAAATGTAGGTGGTTATCTACTAAATGAGGAAGAGTTCTCATTGTTTTCTGTTCATTTTAGGCTGGGACTAAAGAGTTTAGATCCAGAGTATGCATACAACCCACAGTCATGTGAGATCTTTTACACTGTGATTAGGTAGTGTTCACTGAACATTAAAATAGAGAATAATTTTGGCTGGAAAAGCTCTTCAGATGTCAGCAATTCAAAATTACAACCTCCTCAAAGCAGAGCCAATTTCAAACCAGGTCAGGTCTTCTGGAGCCTTATCCTGGGCAGTTTTGAAAATGTCCAAGGATGGAAATTCCACAGCCTCTGAGGGAAGCATGTTCCAGCCATCTTCATGTCATCACCACCACATCTTTGTGTAATGGCTGTACTCAGCTCACAGTGTCACGTCCCTGCTCTACTCTCTAGCCCATGAACAATGATCCTTCCTCAGATCTTGTAGAAAAGGCTGGATTGACTTATTCCAAGGAAGACCACTAGAGTAGGTAAATTTTGACACAATAAGTGACATCAATTGAAACTTCCATGAACACTTGTTTAAGGCCTGGAAAATTTCAGACAAACAGGATGAATTTTTGGTACACTATGAACAAATAGAGGGAAAAAAAGCACCACTGCTTATCAATTACTGTGACTCTGGAAACATTTTTATTCCCATATATTAAGAGCTCTGTTTTTGCAAATGGCTGGTCTCTAAAAATGTTTTCTCATCATTTGTTTCTCAGGAGCAAATTAATTACTTTTCTGGCTCATTTGCTCATATACTTGTAGACTTAATGGCACAATCTCATGATAAAGTCTGTGTTTTCTCAAATATTATTAGACCAATGATAAAGTAAGACTTGCAAATGAATGCAAAATAGGCTCATTTCTCAGTCTATTTGTTTAGGATTTCTAGCAGACTTGGATGCAATATCCTCAATGCTCATTTTAATTGTTCTGCTATCATGAAAAGTATGGCAGCTTTCACCAGCCTCACTCAGTTTTACTCTGAGACAAAAGTCAGCTTCATTCTTCATCAATTATTTTCCAGTGTTTTATCTTTCATATATCTTTTGTTGAGTGGAATAAAGAAAAGCCTACACCATCTACTGTTCTATTTACAGTCTTTAAAATAGGTGCATCACAATTACACAGGAGAGCTCTATTCTGGTTGAGTGAATTTGAAAATATGTAGAAGGCACTTGGGATTTGTTGATATTCTCATCTGAATGCAGCCTCTAAAATCCATTCAGCTGTGTTGGAGATGTGCTGTGACTTGGCAAATGTTCACCAAGTTCTTCATTATCACTTTGTCTTATTATCACTGCCAATTTATAGCACTTCATATGCACGTGGCACTACAGCAGTAGCAATTATGTGTATAGTGCCAACGAGTCTCTCTTGTCCTCAGCTTGTCTCAAACACTTCCAATTAAAGCAGCAACAGACAGCTTGTGTGACGAAGCCAGGGAAAGTACTCACACAAACAAGGGCCCCACTACCAAGAACAGGAAACCGCTCACTTGGGAAAATAGGTACTTGAGAAATTTGGGGGTGAGAAAAAAGCTCATGAGGATTGATGGACTCAAAACTTGGACCCCATTTGAGATGCAGGTCAAAAATCTCGGTCTGTAACTTGCAAAGCCTGCTATATTCATTAATTATGGAACAACAGAATCCTTTAGATTGGAGAA